>JAFBJT010108780.1:6777-27146 GCA_016785325.1 Chascanopsetta lugubris
TATATATATATAGAAAACAACACACACACACACCCACACACACCCACACACACACACACACACACACACGCACGTACCTCTCAGCTGCTGCCGGTGCAGTCGATCCATCATGGTCTTCATGAAGGACATCGCTGCTTCCGTCTGCTCAGGACTCCACGAGGACGTCAAGTTTTCAACACAGTCTGCCGCCTCTTGATGGTCAGTGGCAGCCATGACGCTTGTGACTAAATATAAAGAAAGTAAACAAACAAAAAGCTGAAAGAATCATTATTTAATTGTTGACCTTCAGATCAGTTGAGAGTCGCTCCAGTCCTGAGGTGAAGGTTCATATGAGTGACGTAAGGACATGGACAAGGCTGCAACACACACACACACACACACACACACACACACGTAGCTTAATTACTTCAAAGGACATTACCCTGAGACTTACTCTTATTCCATATAGCCATGGTTACAGCTTCCCTTTAGCCTTACCTCAAACATGTCTTTACCTCAAAATTAAAAACATAACGAGACAAATAGTTAAACATAGATATAATAACTAACTAAACAGGCACAGTTATGCTGAGTCGTACTTGTTAGTGAGCAAACCCAGATCAGTGCCCCGGTTCCTGCCATGGTCTCCGATGCCGACCTCTCTCTCTGCCTGTGTTTCTGAAGTGAGTGAACGTGTGAATCTGTGGAGGCTGGATGATTGACTCTTTTGTGGCCGAGCAAAGTTTGCTGAATTGGCCAAACTGTGGGTTTCCCAGCTTTTCATAAACAGCCTCTTGTGTAACGTGATCTTTGATCATTGATTTTTGTGCCAGAATCGATTGTATTATTTGTTCTAGTTGTTTTTGTTTCAGCTACTGCAGAGATTAGATGTGTGTGTGTGTGTGTGTGTGTGTGTGTGTGTGTGTGTGTGTTCAGAACCTACAAAGTCAATTCTGAGAGGAATCAGAAAATTGTGGTCCCAATTTGGTGCCCATGGGAACCGTGACCACATCAGTGGGCGTGTCAAGTTACATCAGCATTTCCTATTTCAACCATTCTGTTCGGGGGAACCAAGGATCAAGTTAATCTTGTTTAATTTAATTTTCTATGTAGCGGCAGGTCATTTAAGGTTACTTTATATAGAACACGTTCTTCTTTTATTAAACAAACGTTAACAAGACGTTATATTATTTATTTTATTTACGTGTCTGTACATGGTTGCGGTTTCAATGCTCTTCCACTCTCTGTATTGCACAAACATTGTGTGTGTGTGTGTGTGTGTGTGTGTGTGTGTGTGTGTGTGTGTGTGTGTGTGGAGGAAGCAGAGCTGGTAGTACATGCTAAAACTGCTCTAATTAGTCTTTGCACTGTTCTTCCTCACACAGCATGACACCACTAGTGAGCTCACGGTGGTGCCAACACACACACTTACACACACACACACACACACACACACACACACACACTGGGTGACGGTGGGTAAGTTGTTGCCATGAAGGATGATGATGTGTAAATAATTGACTGTGGCTGCGTTTCATTATGGATGTGTGATGTTCTGGAAGCTGATGAATTATTGAAGCTCTGAGGACGAGTGATTGAGCTCATTAACGCAGAGAATTGCCTCTTTACGTTTGATTGGAGGAGCCGAGATGAGTCGTCAGCAGGACGGACCCGGCGAGCCGCGGTTATCTCCTGCGCTTCCCGGCTGGAATCTGTCACTCACTTATCTTCGAATCCACAGAGTGTGACGATCCACAGCTGATTGCGTGATTACACTTTTTCGTAATGAATGGAAATGACAGGAAGAGGTGGCAGAGGTTCAGAGGATCATTACCAGAACAGTGGAGATGTTCTCGCGGAACTGGGTGTGTTATTCATACATGCAGTGTTTCGTTTGTAGAATCAGATAAACGACATTTCGGTTTGATATTTACTCGTCCTGCCGACAGACGGCAAACATGGCTGCCGCTGCTGATCTGGCAAAGTAACTGTGGATCCACTGTAAATGTTCTCCACTTGTTTTATAAAATGTCATGCGGTTGGTTGGATGAACATTCTGGGGTAGACCTTTGGTTGAGTGGTCTGTGGGTTGGGTGAACAGTTGCGTGGGTTCCTGAGAAGATGGATGAATGATTAATGCACTATGAGTTGGATGGGTTTGTTCTTGGATGAACGAATGGTTCCTAGGATGATTGTGCGATTGTTGTGGTCGTTGTGGTTGGTGGCTTGGGTGATTGGATGGTGAGTTGGATGAATGAATGGTTGGATGAACAGTTTCTTGAATAGACTTTTGGATCCTTTTGATGATTGGTTGGTTGGTTGGTTGGTTGGTTGGTTGCATAGTTTCTTGGACAACTGTGTGGTTGGATCAACGGTTGCTAGGATGATGGGGCGATGACTTGGATGGATGAATGAAAAGGTTGGATGAACAGTTTCTAAGAAAGCCTTTTGGTTGAATGCATGGTTCCTTTGATGGTCAGTTGGTCCGTCGGATGGTTGGGTGAACAGTTGCTTGGCCTGCTGGGCAGATGGATGAATAGTGGCTTGATTGATGAGATGTTTGGTTGGATGGTGTGAACACACACACACACACACACACATACACACACACACACACACACACGTACATCAACATGGCCCCTCAGAGGCCCTCTGTGACTGTGTGATGATGAATGGCGTGCATGATAGCAACATGCTCTCCTCCGGCTCTAACCTTTCTCCAATACTCCTGACATCCTCCCTTCCCTGCAGCGCTAATTCTTCCCCCCCCCCCCCCCCCCTCCCCCCCCCCTTCCTCCTCCCTCTCAGGCGTCATGTGGAATTATCCGTTCATGGAAAAAAAAAAAATAAAACCTCCTCTGTTGTGGAATGATTCACATGGATGAGCCGCGCAAAGCCGCGCGAGTCGGGAGCTAATTGGTATTCAAAGTGACGCGGTGGCGCTACCTGTTTCAAAGACTCTCTCTGTTTGGGAGGATCAGCGCCTCCTCCAGGGAGAGTTTGAATGCAATTGTAGCTGATAAATAGCTAATAAGGTCTATTAGCTGATTTTAATTAGCTTTTATCACAAGCCTGATTTATTTTCTCCCGCACACACACACACACACACACACACACACACACTCGCACACATGCACACACGGCACTGTAGTTACGGATCAGGTTGAAAAAGACAGAAAGATTGCTGATAGACTGACGCCTTCAGGAGCGTGGATATTGAATCTTGCGCAGATAGAAGCTCAACTGATTGAGTCAGTTGAGAACAAATCGATTCTGGCGAAACAGAAAAGGATGAGAGTGGAACAGGGCAGTTGAAAGAGGGTGTGGTGAATCCAGCTGTGCCGTATCAAACTGTGAGCTCAGCAGGGGGTTCGTCAAACTTCACCTGCTAATTAACAAACTATCAGAGCGACAGAAAACGGCTGCTGGCAGAGGATTTTCCGTGAGAAGTGTCAACACAATACTTGACGCTCATTGCTTAAAGTTGTCGTTCATTGCTTAAAGGTGCAGTGTGTACGATTTGGCGAAGTTGCGTATTGTATCCGTCGCCTCACCCTCACCCCTCTGAACACGCAGGAGAACCTCGGGTCGACTTGGGTTGTTGAAAATGGACAGAGATCGTACACACTGCACCTTTCGATTTAAAACTCCAGACTCTGGTTCCCGTCGTATCCCCCATTCGGTGGGAATGGGTGGATTGCTCAGCACGCAGAGGAATGTAGAGTAGCATCCGCAGCCCACAGCAGCACTGCTCACACCAGATGGAGGAAACTATTAATTTATCCAATATTTATAAGATGCAAATGTGATGTGAAGAAAAAAAAGATGGCGCTGTCCCCAAACACCTGTTCCTGTGCGAGCACTTGTTTACCACCTGTCTTCCTCCTCACTCTATCCTCGCCTCTGTCCCAGCAGCTCCGTGAGTTCTACCTGCGTCTCGCTGATTATTGCTGTTTACTCACGCTCTCTTTGATGTGTGTTACTCCTTAAAAGTCACTCTCTGTATTTACCCGCCTCCTCTGTGCTTCCTATACCTTCACCTTTCTTCTTTTCTGGATTCTCCTTTAAACAATCACAAACTCTGATCAAACTACACACACATATATACATATATTTGTTTTTCTGAAGGTTTGAATCAGTAAATCAGATGACAATAGAAAAGCTACCTGCATCATCCAGGGGTGTGTTGTTGTCAGAGGTGGCCCTGAGCTCCACAGCTTCATGGAGGCGGCCGCACAGAAAGGTAAAGAGTCCATTGTTTATGTCTTTAAAGGGTCAGCTCTGCCGCTGGTAGCTGACAGGAAGCCAAAAGCCTGCTGCCAGCTTTTCATTTTGTATTTGTAGAGAACAAAAACCCCCTCAGCGTGAAAGCTTTCAGACGGCAACCAGAGGAGCTTTTGTCATCGATCAATAGAAATTAAGCAGAAACATCGAATGTTTGTTTTTGTTGATTATTTGTTTCACAGCATCAAACTAAAACGTCGGCAATCAAAGATAGGTCTCAATCTCAATCTAGATTTAACTTAACAAAACAGATCAAATGGTTCGGTTTAAAACTTTAGACAGAGCAGCTGTATTACTGCAGTGTCCCTTTCAGACCACTGGGGGGGGGGGGTCCATGTGGTGCGTACATTACCATAAATCACCTTCTTATTCATACAAATTTGTGTTATCCTAACTTGTGTCCTCTGTAGGTTAGCTAATGCTAAGCTAGCTTAAGTGCCGCTTCTCACTCTAAGAACTAGATTGTTGGTATCGATCGTCTTTCACTGTTTCATCAAACGCTGAAGTTGTTACTCTCTAGCTACAGAGGATATTAAAACTATATCTAAAACTATAAATTTTATATTTTCGGATAAACAACGTGAGGTCCGCCTCATCTCGGCTCCATTTTGGCTCAATATTCAAACGCATAGTGTATTTGTCTTGTTCTGTAACATCGATTCTTTAGGTAGAAATGCTAACATCCGCATAAAGGTCAACTCACCAGTGTCTTTTCAGCCTCAGGTAAGAAATGTGTATATATATATTTATATATATATACACACATTGGTTTGAATTTAGTTTTTTCAGATTCGAGTTTGACAACAGATGCAGCTCAGCCAAGTCGTGGCTTGGCTGTTTTGGCACTTCCTGTTGGACCACGTCCGACAGACGCGGTTTGTCGGATCTCTAACTGGAAGTTTGCCCTCGGCCTCCAGCTACAGGGGAAAAGACCTTTTTAGATGAGATGCCACTGAACATCTGTGAATGGTATTAACATAAAAAAAAAGATTCTTTTGTCTTTTTTTGTTTGTTTTTTTTTTTTACTCGCTCGCTCTACATTTCCCTTCAGATTCTGTTAATGGTCCCCAGGACGGAGAACAGCTTTTCAGATTAGTGCTTCCAAAAGTGGCGGGAGGCTTCCGTCTGGTCCCGGCCGTGGGGCCATCGCTCGTAGTGGAGTTTGAACATTTCCCAGCAGAAAGCGAACGTTTCTATGAACACACTGTATGTGGAGTTGCTGTCACGCAGGAGTGTGCGATTGATACGTTGTGGCGTCAGCGTCAGCATGTGTGTGCGCGTGTCGCTGTGAGACTTATGGCTTTAATTGAGCTCTTTGTGCGACTGAACGAACCTGATTTGAATAAAGCCACCGAGGCTCATCGTAAACGCGCCTATGCTGAGATAGTGGATCGAGTTTCTCGAGTTCTCTCGCTCGTCGTCATTAAAGGAGCAGTATGTGGTTGTATTCTGGCCTTCAAGTGTCACATATGTCTCCACATCATATCAAAGCATCGAGCCTTCATTCGTGAAACTGATCACGTCGCGTGTCATACCAGGCAGCGCACTGCTGCCCCCTGCTGCTCAATATTGGGCTGGCGTGAGCCTTAATCCCGAACTCTCAACCCTTGAACTTCATTCGACTAGTTAGCTGTGTTTGTTGTTTATGAATTTGCGGTAAACAAACAGGAGATCAACTTGTTTTTTTTGGGGGGGGGGACGTTCCGATGCAATTTTGCCACCTGCTGTTTGTGAATGGAACTACGTCTGAAGCAGTGGTTCTCAACCCTTCTGTAGAAAAGTCATAGACCAAAGATTCTCAACTGGTGGGTCGCAACCTAAAACCTCATGCACCCATCCCCTACTTGTAGGTCTGATTCTTCATTCTGGATGTCGCTGATGTACACTCGCTTTTTCTAGGTCTTAATAAAGCTGACCGTAAAGATTAGTAAAAGAAACATAACTTTATCGGTGTCGTCCACAGGTTCGTTGCATCCATCCAGCCCTGCAGCAAATCCATTCCTCTTACTCATTGGATTTCTATTTCAGACCTTTGCAGAGAAAAAAAAAACCCGATCGGTTCCTTCTGAAGCCGTGAATCTATTCAAAAATATCAATAGTGCAGAGACGTTTCCCTGGCTGACATTCATACGCTCATTCTTCCTCACGCAGACGATTATAAACCCAGACATTGAACCAATTTGTAGGGAAAAGTCTCGGAGATGACTCAATAGTGAGTCTTTGGGGCCGTTATTATGTCGCTGATTTATTCATGCGGCCTCATTCCGGATTGTAAACGTTAACGTTTCCACAGCAGACCAGAGAAAAGCAGCAGGGTAAACTTTATTATTATTATTTTTTTAAATGGAATAAAACTTCCCCCGTCAAACGTCTGCGGTCCGCCGGGACGGGGAACACGCGGGCCTGGAACAATCATAACAATTTAATTGCATGAGGGAAATGTTAATAAGATCACAAGACGCTCTAGAAAGGAGGACACGTGTGTTTACATCCGCATCAGTGTTCACATTAACTTTGCATTTCTGTGCATGCGATATGAATAAATCACACGCCAGACTTTTCTTTTTCTACTCTGCTGCACTTCTGCTCGCTGACGTGTTCCTCAGTTCCAATCCAACTTTCAACGCTATATCACTCCTTTGATCTGCGTTTTGAAAATCCGTAGACGTCCGAGTCGTGATAAGAGATGGACTTGTGAGAACGTCTCGCAACATTTCGAAATGAGCCAAAACATGCTTTAATTTTTAAATGCGTGTGTGTGTGTGTGTGATTCTGTCATGTGTCTGTCCACGATGAGATGAAATGCTCGGTGCGAGTAGTCGCTGCGCCGCTCGGCTATTTTTAACATTCTGGCCTCCTCAGCTGTCGGCTCCCGCACCGGAACCTCATTAGCATATGAGTCAGAGCACCAGGGGGCGACACATGCGCTGGTTAGTTTAGTGTTTAGCGGAGAGAGAGCGAGAGAGACGGCTGACCGACACATCAGGTGGTGTTTACCTCAACGTCCTGCGGCGTGGAACGTGTGTGTGGGTGGAACATGGTTCCCTCATCACAGTAAATGTAAACAACTGCTTGTTTGATCATTATTTATTGATTTGATTCTGTTCTTATTCAAGTTTAAAGTGTTTGAATGGACGAGATGATACCTCAGAAAACAGATGAAGAAGAAGAAGCTCTCTCTTCTCCGAACACTGTGGTCATCGTCCAAGTGGAACAAACTGGATGTTCAAGGTGCACAAGATTTCAGGATTTTCAAAATAAAAGTCATGTCAGGGAAACTTTAGAGGCCAGGGCCATTTAAAACTTGACTTATAACAGGATATTCTAATATGTGTGTTATATTTGCCGTGTGTGTGTGTGTGTGTGTGTGTGTGTGTGTGTGTGTATGTGTATGACATGGTGCAGCAGCAGTTGTAAACCTCTGCAGGGGGAAACATCAGCAGCAGCATGTGAGCTCATGCATGGGTGACTGCGCTGCTCCACCTGCAGCCGATGATTCCACTTCACCACACTCACATTCACAGTTTGACTGGTTTCACATAGACTGTCAACACACACACACACACACACACACACACACGAAATTGATGTGTTAACATGTAGTTCAAAGCGGAGAAGGTGTGAAGGCTTGTGTCAGCTCGGATCATCCAACCTCAAAGATGATTCATTTGTTCATTCAAACCATATATATATATATATATATGTATATATATATATATATATATATATATATATATAAACTTTATTTACAGTACTCGCACTGCATTTTATATGTTACACTGAATACTCTGTTTAAAGGTGCAGTGTGTAAGATTTGCTGACATCTAGTGGTGAAGTTGCATGTAGCCTCCTCACCCTCAGACTTCCCAGCATGAGAGGGAACCTGTGGTCGACTTCAGTCGTCATTCAAATTCAAAAGATGTTTAGTGCGTCCACTTTTACTACTGTGAAAAAGATGGCAACAAAATGAAACATTATAAATTCATGAAAATGTCAGTATGTAATTGTTTTGCGATATAATAAGATATATAGATAATAAGATCTTACACACTGCACCTTTAAATGCCTGTCCATGAGTCACAGAAGTCATTTAATGTTGAATGAAGTCAAACAGATACCTCATTTATTCACTTCAACATTTAACTGTGCGAATACGTTTGTTACCTGTTTACCGTCTGGGCCCGGGCCTCCCGCTACATAATTAAGCAACATTTAACGGACAATACACTTTTCTCTGAGGCTCATTAAACATGTTGGGAGGGGGGGGGGGGGGGGCGCGGGGGGGGGTGCGCCAGCCTGTCACTTTGACTTTAATTAATTTGTTTTTCATCTGAGGAGTGAAAAAAAATGAAGGAAATTCAGTTTAATGAGAAATGAAATGGCGACGAGTCCCGTCATCGAATCATGTCGCACATCCAGAGGTTCCACTGTGCGGCTGGCCCTCAGGTGGACCATCTGCACAGACAGACTGACAGATGGCCTAACATATTTACTGGCCCCGGGGCCACACACACACGCACACACACACACACACACACACACACACACACACACGCAAGAGGGAATCTGGAGGCTATCCACGACATCTCTGTGCAAAACAAACACACAAACAGAGCCTCTATCACAGATGTACACACGCACACACACACACACACACACACACACACCTCACCCTGACCTCGTTGTCAGTCAGACGGGAAGTTCAATGTGGACAAGATTTTAGGATTTTCATAATAAAAGTCTTGTTACAGAGGCTTTATAGGCCAGTGCTGCCTAGAATTCAAATTATGAGAGTAACATTCTGATTTGTAATTGATATAAATTGTGTGTGTGTGTGTGTGTGTGTGTGTGTGTGTGTGTGTGTGTGTGTGTGTGTGCGTGTGTGTGTAGTACGGACACACACAGCTTATTAAAACTGAATGTGTGTGTGTGTGTGTGTGTGTGTGTGTGTGCGTGTGTGCGTGTGTGCAGGAGAAGCTATGGTCAACCTCACTTGTCATTGAAAAAAGATGCTCATGTCCACTAGTTCGTTGACTTCAGGCTACGTGAACACTAGCCTTTTTTTGCCTGTAGTGGCTCACGATTCACTCTAGTGGTAGAAAGTGGTATTACAAGGCCGGCACAAGGTGAACTTTCTGATTGGACTTTTGCTTTGGGACAAAGCTCAGCGGTCATCAGTCGTGTTAGTATGAAAAACGGAAGACCAGCAGCAGGAAGCTGCAGGAGAAGAGGCGGGAACTTCCCATCATGCACTCCTCTGGCAGTTTTCTTGCGCAGGAAGTCTAAACCTAGCATATCGGAAGACCGAAGGTTTGTTCCTCAGCGTAACGCCGTGACGATGAGCCACACGTCCTCTGTCTCTTGGGTCTGCGGAGGGTCGGGGGGCCGACGCCTCCTCCCGTCTTTGTCTCTCGCATATTCAAAGCGAACTCTCCGTCAGCACTCCGCTCACTCCGCTCACTCCGCCCTCTGCTCCTCGGCTTCCTTCGCCAGCGTCTGAGCTCCACTTCCACTTATCTCCTGAGTCATTTTCCTTTCAGTGATTCCGTAATCAGCTCCTCATCATGACCGTCTCGGCCTCGGCTCTTAATGGGTTTCCCTGTGGCTAATATCAGCTCCATGTCTCTGTTCACCATTAGCCTCTGTAATGGAGGCGTGACCCCCATCTGCCGCTCTGCTTCCCCTCTCTCTCTCTCTCTCTCTCTCTCTCTCTCTCTCTCTCTCTCTCTCTCTCTCTCTGTGGCCCATCGCCAGCTCCAGACATGGCAACGTGATGGTGATGGGAAATGTCACTTCTCGTCTTATTCAAAATGATACGAGCGGCTCCTCCGAGGATCTGACGACGGAGCCGAGGTGCAAATGGCGACCGCGGCGGGAACCATTCGTCGGCTTCGTTTCCTCAGTCGAGTTTGGTATTTCCTGTTTTGCGAGCACCTCGCTGGATACCGGTGTCAAACTCATTTGAGTTCAGGGGCCACAGAGAGCGCGATTCGAGCTCAAGTGGGCGGGGCCAGTACAGTCGCAGCATGATGACCTGTAAACAACCTATAGACCAGTGGCTCTTAACTGGTCGGACGGGCCGTGACCCAAATCAAGGAAAGTTTAAAATTTCTCAAGTGCCTCATCACCCATCATTATCTGATGCTTAAAAAGTCCTCTTCAAAATAAAAGCACAGACAATCACTGCTATAGACGACTCCAAATTGTTCCCTTTGTGTGATATGTTATAATTACAATGAGCTAAACCTGCTCCTTTACCTTTATTCTAAAATCAGTTTTCATTAGACCCCTTGGCCCGGGGCCAGTTTCAGCCCGTGGGCCGCGTGTTTGATTCCCCGGGTTGGTTTAAAGTCCACATGAGATTCAGACTCTGATGAGAGCAGCTGTTGAACAGTCTGGACGGGGAAAAGCCAAACCTGCAGGAAGTTGGTGACTCAGCCCTTTTTTTTTTTAAACCCAAAAATGGTTCCGGACGCTTTATCTCTGGAAGTGAAGCCATTTCTGCTTCATTATCCTTTTCATAATATTAAAGTTCTGAGCTGCGTCATCATGATTAATGAAGCGGGGCTCGGGGAAGTGAACCAGGGGAACCCTTAAACTTGCCGACAGCTCTCTTCAGCGGTCCCTCAGGGTAACGCTTGGCACTGAATGGAAAGTGCCGAGGTCAGCAGGTTTGAACGAGGCGGCGGTAATGAAACGGGTCCGGCGGTGAGCTTACACTGTACCAGTGTGTTACTCAGGCACCACTGTGTGTGTGTGTGTGTGTGTGTGTGTGTGTGTGTGTGTGTGTGTGTGTGTGTGTGTGTGTGTGTGTGTGTGTGTGTGTGTGTGTGTGTGTGATGTCAGAGAACAGTCTGCTTTGTGCCTGCTTTGTGTGGACATGTTTTTTAATTTTATTTTTATTTTTGTACCTATAGTAGTTGTATATTTGTCTCATTTGATTTTGTTTTTAAATACTTTACCTTAAATATTTTATTCCGATTATTTCACTGGTATAAAATTAGCATTGGTCGTTTATGAGTCTTAAAGCCGCATCCGTCGTCAATCAGCTTGGATAATAATTAAAAGTTTGCAAGAAAAACTATTTTCTTTTAATAGAAGTTGTAAACAAAGGAAATGTTTAGATCAGTGGAATATAAATCCCTATAGTAGAACGTGGTAAATCAGTGGTGGTGTATCTTTGCTGCACAATGTTCTGATGTGAATCTGAAACTGTACTTTAGAATAATCTGATGTCTTTGGGGGAAACTTTACTAAACTTTATCTTTTTTTGATTTGAAAGTAACTTTTTTACCCATCATTCACAAGTTCCTGTTCTGATCCGTTGCACTCATGTTCTCCCTCTAGTGGTTCAATCGTGTCACTGTCTGTAAAACAGGTCGAACATGTAAAGTAAAGGGGTCGGAGTAATTGTATTTGAGCCAGAAGGTTGTTGGTTTGATCCCATTGTTTATTCTGAAACCCAGATTGTGTGAAAGGTTTACAACATTTCAAGAGAATAGAAACAAAGGCTAATTACATTAGTTTCTTGGCTGCCCCCTGGTGGCTGCCCGCATTACAGGTTGTCCCCATCATTCTAAACTAAGTTGTTGGGTTTGGATTTTCTCGTTTGGTTCTTCATTCGTTATTTGATCATATTAAAAGGTTGTGAATTGTTTTGATTCACAGCTGAAACACACTCGTACATGTGTACCCGCCCACGTCTCCGCCCCTAAATTAGATTTTACAATGGCTCACAACGACATGAGGATGGTAACACTCATGTCCGGGACATTTTCTTCCTTCATTTGTGGATAGTGGAAATATGTTGCGTGCTTTCAGACTTTATCGTCAAATAAATACACTTCTCCTCCACCTCTTATTTTGAAACATCCGAATCTGGCAGGAACAGGAGTCGGGTCTCATGCAGATGGTCGACTGTAAATCAGGCATCTGCGTGAAAGTATCTGCAGGACGTACTCGAGCAGATACTTGAAGTTATGATGCTCATTAAAATTAATGAAATCTGCAGCGATGTCGCTGGTTTTCCTGGAGTCTGTAAAAACCATTTATTAGCGGTGAAGCTCCTCCTCCTCCCAGCTGTGTCATTACCTCCCACTTCCTGTTGGCGGCGTAAACCGTGACGACCTCACTAATTAATGACCAATTATTCTACCAAGTGCTGCTCGAGACGATTTTACTACACGTGTCCAAAGAGCCAGTGAACAAACCAATGTGTATGATTTCAGTGTTTTTCAAAATAAAAGCCTCTGGGACCTGAGAGCTGTTTGGTCCCATTACACACAAAAGCTGTAAGTCAGAGGAGCTGATCCTGAGTCAGAGGAGACCTTTAATAATCCGGCCATGATTGTTTTTGTTTACCCATGTGAGGCTATTATGGAATAATGACGTTTCCCCGTCTGTGTCCGTCACGGAGGATAGAACCCAGAGCTGTGATTGGTTGGAAATCATCATCAGACTTCCATGTCCTTGCGATGTCCTACAGTGAATTCCTGGTGAATCCTGGTCCAACACGGACTTAGTGATCAAATCATGCATCTGTCGCGTGGGGTTTGATCAGTGTTTTGATTTATTATCCACGCGAATGAAATGTTTTTGGACGACTCCGCAGCGCGTTGGACCCATTCTGCTCCAAAAGGTCATTGGAGCGATCGTCCGACGCTTCCTGGTTCCATTCCCTGAGTGTCACTGTCCTTGAGTGTGTGGCAATGGTTGATGCCCTTTAACCAGAAGGTTGGCGGTTTGATCGCATCCCTCATGCCAATTGAAATGTCCTTGGGGCAAGATACTCGCAAGCTGCTCTCATTCCAAAGGACGACTGTAGCGGGTGTCCGCCGGTTCAGTTCCATTCAGCTCCTTTTGAAGTGTATTTATTTATTCTTTTTTTTTTATACATGACACAGATATTAAAGGTGCAGTGTGTAAGATTTGGTGACACCCAGAGGTGAAGTTGTATCTGAGTAGACTCAGCATGAGGTCCGCATCACTCCGAGCCTCTTTAGAAACCCCAGCTCCCGACGCTCCGCGGTCCATCTCCCGCCCACACCTGCCTCCATCCTCATTTGCTCCGCCCCCTCCCACCCCACCGCCCCCCCTCCTCCTCCCTCCCCCTCCTCCTCATGTGGTTGCTGACACAGTGCACTAATCACCGGCTCGATAAATCAATGGTCCAACGGCCAATAACCATTATTTCACATTAGAGCTGCTGCTTGCTCCTGTGAGGGAAAGCAGCTGACGCCTTCATAAAGGCCCCTTTCATTAGCGGCTATCGACCTGCAGGACAACACGCTGAGCGGGAAGGGGGCGGGATCTAACAGACGGAGAGGGAGAGAGTGAGAGAGAGAGAGAGGGAGAGAGGGGGAGAGAGTGAGAGAGAGAGAGTGAGAGCGAGAGAGAATGCAAAAGTTGTTTCCAGTAAATAAATCTTGGCTGCAAATAAATTCCCCTCTGCCAGAATTTATCCTCCTTTAACAGATGGGATTGGGCTGTGTGTGTGTGTGTGTGTGTGTGTGTGTGTGTGTGCGCGTGTGTGTGTGTCTGTGTGTGTGTTTGTGAAAAGAGATGCATGAAATGGCAGCCTCCTCTTCTCTTCCTTCCATCTCCTTCCTTCACTCCCCCTCCATCGCTCAGATCTGGCGCCTGGATATGGGTCACATGTAAATCGGTGGGTCGGGGGGGGGGGGGGGGGGGGGGGGGGGGGGTGGCGGGGCTTGCGTCACCTCCCTTCCTTCCCCTTGGCGGGACACCGTGCCTCCTCTCTGCTGGCTTGTCGTAAGGCAGCACCTCACACTGCTGCTTTATGGATCACTTATGTAAGCGGCAGACTTAGTGTGGTTGGTTTTATTTTTATTTTTATTTTTAAGGCTGCAGTTCCCTCGCTCACCCACAGATGGCAGTGTGGGATAGCAGGTCTGCTGCTGGTGGGTCATTTGAGAGAGAACAGGCAAGCTTAGGTCAACTCTCACACACACACACACACACACACACACACACACACACACACACTCCTGCAGTTATGAATGATGATAACATTACAAATAGAAAAAGGAGGAGGTTGCTTTGTGTTGCACCTCTGCTCAGCAGGAGTGGGAGGCGGCTTAATTGCAGATGGGTGCTCACGTGAAGATTCCGCGCTGCAGGAGCGGAACAAAAGCTTATTTATTCAAATGCTTTAAATACCACCCCACCCCCCCCCCCCCCCCCCCCCCCCCCCCCCACCACCACCACTCCACTACATTAAACACTGTAGCAGTGTGGGAGGGGCTTGAACCTGCTGCTCACACGTTTCATCCCCTGTTGCTTTTCAAACCTTCTTTCCGTAAATGTGGAGGAGGAGACAAGTGTTGCCTATTTAAAGGGGCAGTAGGAAGGATTCAGTCTCGTTTGTGTGCCCACCATCGGCAAGTACAGTATGTAACGGCGTCCTTATGTTAATCCTTGCAGTTCACGGTGCAAAATGAAGGGGCGTGGCCTCTTGAGTTGACACCTGTGGCACGTTGTGTGGATGCTGGGACCACCCCCGGCTCTACCCGTGCTCCGCCTGAGGTGGGCGCAGCACCAGGCTCACGCGGCGGCTCTGCAGAAACCAACGGGTGACGCCACGAACGCTACGTCCGTCTCGGCAGCGTTAACGTTGGGTATTAACCATGGTAATGACCTTCCCTAGCTCCGCCCCCCCCAAGCCACCCCCCTTTTGATGAAGCACGTCTGGTGAACCCAGAAGGGTGATCAGTTTTTCCTCCATCGAGCCTCCTGTCCTCTCCCCCTCCATTTTGTGTCTCAGCCGTCTGCAAAGACGCTGAGGACATCATAGGAAACAAAGCCTCAGGTTCCAAGATCCCACCCACCTCAAACACGGTGAACCCCACCACGGTCCCGTCTGTTGTCTTTTGAAATGGACTCTGGTTTTGAGCTTTTGTTTTGAAATAATGATTTTCGAATGTGTCATCAGTTGAATAATGAAACGGAGCAGCGCCGTCATGGCCCTGCTCCATGAGGACGGCGTGAGGCGGCTGCGCTCTGATGAATCTCCTCTCCATCCGAGTCCTTCCCTCACCACGAGATTCTGGATGAAACTCAGGATTCTGTGATGGTGTCGAGGGCGACCGCCGGCTTTTTAGGACTTATTAAACATTTTAATCTACTTTTCAATTACTGCTCCTCTGGCTCCGACACCTCATAAAGGATCCCTCCTCTCCGGTGGTGGTGGAGCTGGACGGGCGGGCGGGCGAGCGAGCGAGCGAGCGAGGGAGAGAGAGAGAAGCTGCAGGAGGCTAAGTCCCTCTCTCTTCTCTCTTCCCCTGTCCCTCACTTCATCCACAGTAAATCCTCCAGAGCCTGGGATGATGATGGATAATGGATCCTCGTTCCCTCCACAATCACACTCAGTCAGTCAGTCGGGCGGAGGCTGAAGGAGCAGGTTCCTCTCGGCGTCCCGGCTCCACCCACGCTGATTTACAGTCCACAGCAGAGGGGGAGGGGCCACATAAGAAACCCAGATCCTCACCGAGGCCCAAACCAACTTTTTTTGGAATCAGGAGCTGTTGTTGTCGTTCCGTGAAATTATTGAAAGCATCTCATGGGCTTTTTATTTATTTATTTATTTATTTATTTACGTATGATTGATATCTTCTTTATTTCAGTAGTAATGACTCCAAACACCGTCTGATCAGGAAACTCTAACAGACGTGGAAACAACACAACTTTAAAATCGGTAGTAATCCAAAAATGTGTGTCAGAAGAAGAAGAATTTCACATTGGGAATACAAACAGCTTACAAAGCTTATGCTCAGAAATACAGAAAAACTCTGAAAACATTTTCAAAATAAAGTTGGACAGGAAACGAATGGGGGTGGTCTTCTAAAGTGGGACTCTGATGTTGAGGGCTAAGAAAGTGAGGAGGAGGCGCCATGAACGGAGGCGACCGGACGCAGCTGCGCTTCCTCGCATGTAAACACCCAGCCTGACAGAATCACACACACACACACACATAGGAAACGGTATTTCAAAATAAAAGCGTGTTTTGGATTTTTTTTCTATCTTGGTGTATTCAGCGGTGCAGCTCGTTCTCGACTCTGCTGGGCCACACTGAAACACATTCATCTAGTGTTTCCGCGTGTGTGTGTGTGTGTGTGTGTGTGTGTGTGTGTGTGTGTTTGGCTCCCTCGTGGAGCCCTGCTGGGATGAGCAGGACACGCGTGGTGCAGGTCAGATTAGCACATAAGTCGCTAATTGCAGCTCCTGTGGTAAAGTGATAAACGAACACTAACCCAGAACCGTACGAAGTCCTGATCACAGTAGGTGTCGTGGTGTCTCCTCGTATGTTTACAACAGACTCTTACTCTTACGAGTCCTGATCCTCCATCTGCTGCTGAACTGAGGTTCCTCATAGTGCTGAATCATCTTCACTTAGCTGAAGGGGGAGTTTAAGGTTTCACTGTAGTTTGCGTGCCCGCCAAAACTCTGGGATTGTATATTATGGCATCGACTCATATCGAGCAATTAATTCATATCATAAAAATCAACCTGGTATAAAAAAAGCTGCTTCAAATCCCATCATTTCCGTGCACATTCCCACCAGAGACCTAACTCTGGATACATCCCATGTGCACACACATGCTAACAAGGCTAATAGAATTAGCTTCCGACCACAATCCAAAGTCTCTCGCAACAGTGAGCAGACCCTTGAATTCCATCTGATTACAACTCCCTTGTTTTCACGGTTTGTTTTATTTATTTATTTACTTTTGAAGTCATTTCACAGACTAAACAACCGAGAAGTCACATGTTGTAAATCTGTAAGTGCTTCTCTAGTCTCGCCCCATGTTTGATCTGTAGAAGCCTCGGACGTTGACCCGTAGTAACTTGGAGAAAGCCTCAGAGAAGCTCCTTGAAAGTAATGCCCCTGTGAACTCCTGCCCCTCCCTCTCCGTGGTGGATGAGCCAGGGGGCAGTGGACGGATGAAAGGCAGCGCTTTGTTGCCGCGTTGACCGAACCGGGTGGTCACTCTCCGCTGATCCTTTTAACCGATGCCCAGCAGCAGCAGCAGCAGCAGCAACAGTAGCAACAGCAGCAGCAGCAGCAGCAGTGGTCGTCCACAGAACTGCTGAGTCATTGTAGGAGATGGAGAGTGTTCAATTCTCTTCCTCAGAGAAGGGTTCGACTCACCTGTGGGGGCCCTGAGAGTGAAGAGGGCGCAGCGCTGCCCCCTCTGGCCGAGCCCTTCACCTGCGCTCCGTGCCGCAGTGTCTCCACCCGACATCAAAGCCCAGACATGGCAGTCACTTCCTGTACGTCAGTGGCATATAAAGATGGACCCTCACCCGTCGGTCTCTCGCTCATGAGGCTCGTAGTGGGCAGTCACGAAGGTTTCACTCAAGAGGCCACGCCCCTTAATTATGCACAATTTAAAAGCGGGATAGAATATGAATAAGCCCCGCCCCTGCACAGTTGTCAGGGGGAAACATGAGACTGAATGACACCAAAACCAAGACTTTCAGCATGTTTCATTCATTCATTTGAACATGGACGTCGATGGGGACTGAGCCTCTAGTGGCCGCCCTGTGAACTGCAGGTTTTTCCACTTCTGTGCCCTGGAGGTTGCTGCCGTGTGATTATGTGATTATCTTCATTCCGATTAACCTCAGTGTTCAATGTGGATCGTGTTTCCATGAAGCCGTGTTTTCTCCTCATCAGGTCTCACTCCTGATTCTGTCTGACCGTGTAAACACGGTGATGACACCTTGTCTCACACAGTACCATGGGATTAAGCATCAGGTCTCAAAGTAGTGACGTGAAGGAACTGTGTGATCTTTGCCCGTCGCTGTGGTTTTAGTAATTGATCGGCAGCTGCTGAGCTCGCCGTCGTCTCCGGGTGATGATAATAAAATGTTAAATCCACTACGAGACAGGACCTGCACACGGGGTATTAATGCCGGGGCCACATTTAAGAGCCTTATCATTTTTACCAGCTGCTGCTGCTGCTGCTGCTGCTGCTGCACCCAGCCTATTGTTTTCACCTTGTGTGTGTGTGTGTGTGTGTGTGTGTGTGTGTGTGTGTGTGTGTGCGCGTGTGTGTGCGTGCGTGTGTGTGTGTGATACTGTAGAGGGCATTTGCAGGTGTTTGTGTCTGAGTTTGTGGATTTTTCAGGAAACTGGATCATGAAACTTTACAAGTGTAAGAAATAAATGAATGAAATGGATTAAAATAAAACAGCTCTATTTCATATGACCTTCAGATCCTAACATTTTCAGCAATGTCATTTTTCTATGAATTACAAATAAACACAGTTGTCGCTAGAGATAGGAAATGACAAAAGAGGACTTTTTTTCCCTTTTTTTATTGGTGTTTTTTATTTTGAAAATAATAAACACACAAGGCCAATGACAGATTAGTTGGAAATTTAGTGACGATGACGACGAAAAATGAAATAAAATAATAGAAAATACATTAAGATACAGAACAAAAATATTTGTCCCAAATTCCTTCCCCTCGATCTCCATGCCGTTATGGCCGATATAGTCAATAATCCTATATATATATATATATTTATTGCATATATGACAAGTATATATATGCAAAATCCCAATTTATGAAACTTCAGATTCAATCATTTCGCGGAAGGAGCACGAATCACATCCGTAAAGTCTTGAACCCTGAAAATCGGTGTATGGACGCTGAGAGGCTTTTATTTTGAAAAGCAGCCTCAGACCGGAGATCCTCCTCCGACCAGGTGTGACTCAGCAGTGATGGACTCGCTCGGATCCACAGAGGATCCTCGCAGCCTGGAGGTGTTTGTCGGTAACTCCCCCCTGAAACCTCCCACGGTGTCAGTGTGTGTGGGAGAGGAACAGCTCGGACGTGTGGAGGCTCACGCTGTGACGAATCCACCCGCCTGCCCACGCTGCTGCTGCTGCTGCTGCTGCTGCTGCTGCATCCATGACAGCGTGTTCACTCCGAGATTGATGAGTTCATGTTAAATACGGAACTCCTCTTCCTCCTCCCTCTCTTTCCTTTTTCTTAATCTCCCGCTCACTCAGCATGAAATCTCTGCGTCCACCCGCCCGTTGGTCCGTCGTACGACTCACGCAGAGAGGGAGAGTCTCTGCTCCACGGATTCCGCCTCAGTAGATAACGAGCGTGACATTTCCCTGACAGCCGCCGCCGCCGCCGCCACTGGGCTCGTGTGGCGCTGCGGAGCGCGGATGATTCTCGCCGTGCTCCTGTGATTTAACCTGTCGGGGAGTAAAATGTCGGCGTGATTCACGGAGAAACGCTCTGCACCGTAAATGTCTGCTCTCGGTTTGATGTTTCTCTCGCTGAGCAGACGGGAACCTGCCGCACTGACATCACCACCCACAACTGCAACGCTGGTGTTTGTGCTGTGCAGCTCAAACCTGCGCGTTCAAATGACAGGAAGTTACTTCGACCAGGAGTCTAACTTCCTGTCCGTACCTTCCATCTGTTGTCAAACGCCACTCCAACGCAGCTCCAGCAGAAGGCGCCAAACCCTTCTGGATCTTGCTCGAGGACACGTGCGTCCACAGTGGGGGAAGAGGGGAGTCGAACCCCTGACCAGCTGGTTAGAGGACAACCGCTCTAACCCCCGCACCACTGCAATTTAATGTCACCCTGTCACTTGACGTTGTTGAGTGCGTAACGTCGTATCTATGTAAAGATGGACGTTGAGTGTTTATGTGGCTCGTAGTGGGCAGGTTCTTTCATCGGCCATCTTGCCGATGCCTAACTCCTCCCACTTCCTGGTTCATCCAAAAACGGGCAAAGAGGCGGAGCACAGGCAGAGCTGGGGGGGGAGGGGGGGTGGGGCCCATGGTGCTGTCACAGCATCCACAGAATGCGCCAGTTGTCGCTCAAGAGGCCACGCCCCTTAATCGTGCGCAAATCCAAACCTGGATCGAACAAGAATAAGCCCCGCCCCCGCACAGTTGTCACGGGAAGACACGTGACTGATTGAGACCAAAACTACAGTTTGTACCAGGCTTTAAACATCATGATTTTATCATGGAGAGTCTATGGGGATTGAGCCTCTAGTGGCCACCCTGTGAACTGCAGGTCCCCCCCCCCCCCCCCCCCCCTCAGTGCTCG
>JAFBJT010108781.1:37891-61393 GCA_016785325.1 Chascanopsetta lugubris
GAGCCATCTCACACCTCAGGGCCACATCGTCAGAGTGATTATGATGTGTGTGTGTGTGTGTGTGTGTGTTGCTGAGCTATCAATAACACACACAGTACGTTCATTGTCCTGAGAGGAAACACAGGAGTCACACCACCGATCATAATAATATGATATCTATTGGTTATTTAACGCTGACCATCACTTATTTATCACTCTCTGGGGGTCTAATTTGGACCTTGTGTGTGTGTGTGTGTGTGTGTGTGTGTGTGTGTGTGTGTGTGTGAATTGACCCCCATGCTACTGTAGTAACTTATATATATAGTGTCAGTGAAAGGTGATGATGGTGACGATGTGTCAGTGTTTATAACCTGAATCTCCTCATGATATGTTGATACATTCTCCTCCTGCTGATCAAACGCTTCCTGTGGTTTTCAGAATAAAAGGCCAATCACCAAAGTAAAGTCCCCGAGGATCCAATCACGGATTATGAAGTTTGATCCAGGCCACAAAGGTCAGTTACCTAGTTAATGCGAAACTTTATCGGAATTAGAAGTCAAATGTAATCTAATGTGGAGAAGTTGGGTTGATGATGATGTTGGTATCAACTGTCATGATGATAATGGAAATCATTCACATCACATACTCTATTATCATCATCTTCATCATCTTCATCATCATCATCAATACAACAGTATGACACTGACATCATCTTTCCACACCAATGTGTAACTCTTACCTTTTGGGTATTTCCTGCATAGTTCTGTTCTATGCATTTGTATCCATTAACATCTGTACAATTTAATTTTTTTATCTAACTTTCTCTCTATTTATCTGGCTAATACCGATCTATCAGATTTGTATCCATCTGATATTATAACTACGACTATCATTGTTGATAGATATGTTAATAATAACATGTATTATGATTATTATTGTTGATAATGATTTACTATTACAACATTATCATTGTCGTTATTTTCCACAGTGCATTTCATTCATTTGCAGAATCTATTTTTAGCCCAGATATTGATTGATTGATTGATTGACTGATTGATTGATTGATGTACATATCTGTATGTGTGTCAGGCCGACATGTGTGGAGGTGAGAAGTGGGCCGGCCCGTGCACGCGCCCCCACAGGTGCACTGCCGCGCTGATCACGTGCGGACCCGCCTCCGTGAACGCGCAGTAAAAGTCACCGCGGCTCTTCCTCCTCCACGCAGCCGGAGCCTGAGCGCGGAGGAGCGGACGGGAGGAGGCAGCCTGCCCGAGGAACCGCAACACGAAGCCACCGGGAGCCCGAGTGTGTGTGTGTCTGCGTGACGTGACGTGACGTGACGGGACGGGACCGAACCGGACGGCGGCGCCGGAGGGGAGCGGGATGAATTAGTGAGAAAACGAACGCGCTTCCTTCGGTAACCGGACACCGCCGCTCCGCCGAGCCCGAGCTCCGGGCACCGAGCGCGGAGGAGGAGGACGGCGGCGCCGCGTGCGGAGGCTGATTGCTGGGGAAAGGCCAGGTGAGTGAGTGAGTGAGTGCGCGCGCGGCTCCGGGAAGCACGCGCGTCCGCCGTGGACGCTGTTGTGCGCGTGCGCATGTTTTGTTGGCATGTTCTTTTCACTTTGAGTGACGCGTGAACAAACTCAGTATTTTTTTTTTTTTTATGGGGGGGGGGCATCATCCATAATTCACAAGCCGAGGATAGGCTCCGGTCTGCGGGCAGCAGCCTGCGACGAGTCCCGGTGCCTCCTCATCCTCCCCCTCCCACCTTCTTTTCCGCCCCGGGGGGAGGGCCCCCCCCCCCCCCCCCCCCCATATACCCCCTCAAGTGTGTGTGTGTGTGTGTGTGTGTGTGTGTGCAAAGTGCAGTAGAATAGCAGATAAGGCGTCACTCAGCCCCATGTCTTCATTGTGATGCAAATTGACCCTTGATTGTTTGGATGGGGCTGCAGAGGCAGCACGTGCATTAAAGGTGCAATGTGTAAGATTTTGGTGAACTTCCATTGATGGAAGTCAAACAGCGACTAATTGTGCTCATGATTGTGAAGACGTGAACGGCTGAATGTCATTTTTTTTCCGTTTATACCTTGATATTGGCATCTGGAGGATGGGCCTCACCACGGAGGCGGCCATGTTGCTCCACCATGTTCCAGAGGGGAAACACCTTCTGAGTTGTAACGATAACTGAAGGTTAACTTGGGTTCCCCCAAGCGGAGGGTGAGGTGAGGGGTGTCCAGCTGCAATACACGACGTCACCTCTAGGTGATCCATCACACTGTACCTTTAAATCGACTGTGCATAGAAGTTATTTGTGCAAAATGTGTGTTGTATTACTAAAGGGACAGAAGTAAACATACTTATCCCTGTGAAAATGATACTATACGTGGTCTACCTATTTTCTTAAAGGTGCAGTGTGTCAGATTTAAGTGCAATTCTTGCAGAAATGCCTTCGAAACAAATAGTCCTGAGGTCATTTTAAAAATGTAATCATCTGAATGTACTTATTTTCACTGCAGCCCAGAAATGAAAAATGAAGGATACTTTGAATGATAAATGAGAGGTTACCATAGCCCCCCCCCTCTCCACACACACACACACACACATGCTTTGAGATGCATCCTGCTGCAACTCCACCTCCCAAATCCTGCACACTGTGCCTTTAAAGCCCGGTGGATCATGATGAGTGCATGCGGCCGACACCAGCAGCAGCAGCAGCAGCTCTGGTGTCCTCACATGCCCAACACTTTTATCATTTGGAGAATTAACCCCCCCCCCCCCCCCCCCCCTCCCCCCCCCCCCCCCTCCCCTCCCCCGTTGCCTTCTGTGTCTCTCCTCCAGCATTAACAGGCTGCTGCTCTGAGCACTAGAAGCCCCCACACACACACACCATCCAATCGGTGGAAACCAGGAAGGGAAGGGAAGGGAAGGGGAGCCCCGGCCTTCTGTGCTGCTGCTGCTGCAGGAGGAGCAGCAGAGAGCGAGCGAGAGAGAGAGAGAGAGAAGCCTGCGCGCTGAGGAGAGGGGGAGAGAGAGAGAGAGAGAGAGAGAGGAAGCAGTGACATGACGGACTTCACCCAAACTGCGCACTGACTCTGCAGGATGCAACGCCACCGCTGCTACTGCGTAATTCTTTAAAGACACACACACACACACACACACACACACACACACACGGGACCAGCTGCAAGAATCCAACGGAAGAATAAAGGTCCACCACAGCTGCGACGCCCGACCGAACCCCCCTCCCCACCCCGCCACCTCACCCCCCCCTCCCCCCGCCCACCCCCGCCCAGGGCAAACTGCTTTTCAAACTGATTCCTGCCGCTCTGACTCTCCCCCACTTCATCTCACGTCTCGCCCTTCGATGACAAAACCACCTGCATGTCTCACACCTGTCCGTGACCTGATCATTTAAGAGCAGGCGGGAGGGGAAGGGGGGGAGGGGGGGGGGTTCTGCGGGACTCAACATTCTCTGATACTCTGCGCTGGTCAGATAGGAAACAGAGGCAGAGAAGCAATAAACACCACGAGGTGGTCAGGGCTCCATCTCTCCCAGGAGGAAGTGTAAGTGCTTCCAGAAGAGCTTCACCGTAGATCAGTGACGGGGACTCCAGTCATTTGGCACATGGTCTGAATCTACGGGGGAGCAGCTCCAGATATATGGAATGAAAGGAGGCTCGGAGACTAAAAGGCTGTGATGTATTGTAGGGAAATAATACGGAGATCAATCAACACACGTGGACATTTAATTAAAAAACAAGAATGGTCTGTTCAAGTGAGACCCGACAGAACCGCAGTTAAAGGGTCTGATCTGCTCTGAATCTGCTGCTCCCTATTTCATCCAACTGTCACTTAAACCTCCCCCTCTACAATCCACTGCCCAGAGGTCCAGCCCAGCCCAGCCCAGCCCAAGTGTGTGTGAGTGTGTGTGTGTGTGTGTGTGTGTGTGTGTGTGTGTGCCACGAAGGCAGACTCTCAGCAGCACACTCAGGGAAACCGTATCATGTCCAACATTTATCCCATTCACATTAAATTGAATACATGGACTTTATTATTACTCATGAAAAACCCTAAATGCACCGAACACGGCGAGCTGCAGTTTGAAAAGAGACTTTGAAGAGGTGAGAGAAAAAAAGAATGAATTACCTGAAATATCTGTTTGAGGGAGAAGAGGGCTCTTCTGAGCTCACGTCCCGTTGAGTTGTAGAGTTTTTCTGTGTGGAGAGAGAAAAGAGGCGAGTGGGAAGGTCAGTTGATTTGATTCTGTCGAACGCTGAAGGAAAACAATCGCAGCGAGAGATTTCAGATGACAACCCCTTGAAAAATAAAGTGCACGTCTGCAAAGGTTGAGCGGATCCTTCACTTCACTTGGTATAATCCAACAAAGCTAAATATGAAAACACATGCCACGGTGGGAGCAACAGAACCGTAGAGGAGACTACATCTGTGGAGAATTAGTGAATTCGGTCTATTTTCTGCTGACAAAGCGTTATCTGCGTCAAACAAAGTCATGAAGGAACCTTTAAGATAATAACCACCACATCCACTCATATACACACGACACCCATTAGCCGGTTGCAGAGGATCCACAGGGAGCTGAGAGCAGGAGTGATGATGGAGGCCAACATTCCCCCTGCACCCTCACCAGCATCCTCCACCGCTCTGCGTGTAGGTGCCAGAGTCTGCCAGCGAGTGGCAGCATTGAGCCCAGCCCAAGTGACTCCCTCAGCACTGCTGTGCGCCTCTCTGCCTCTGACTCAGCAAAACAGCCTCTGCAGCAGATACAGCAACATGCAGCAGCACTCCAGTCCAATGCAGATCTACAGTGTCTGTGTTTGTCTCTGAAAGCACACACGGATTTCTACTTACTTACACAGTGCAATTAAATTGTTATCTTTTGCGTACGTCCATCTATCTATCTATCCATCTATCTATCTGTCCATCTATCTATCTATCCATCTATCTATCTATCCATCTATCTATCTGTCTATCTATCTGTCTATATATCTATCTGTTTATTAGTCTGTCTATCTATCTCTCTATCCATCCATAACAACCCAAACCTTTCTTTCTTCCTTCCTTCCTCCCCCCCTCCCTCATTCCTTCCTTCCCTCCATTATCCTCCCTCCATTCCTTTCCATCTTTCCCTCCATCCATCAATGCATCAAAACCCAAACCTTTCATTCTTCTCCCTCCCTCCCTTCCTCCCTTCCCTTCTTTCCTTCCATCCATCCATGCATGAAAACCAAAACGTTCATTTCTTTCTTTCTTCCGTCCATCCTTTCCCCCCTCCATTCCCTCCTTGATCCTTTCGCAACTTGTTTGTCAGCATTTGTCTAAATCATAACTTTTAACGTAAAAAAACGATTACTCTCCCCATCACCTCATTCCATAGAGACATGACTGGCACATCACAGTGTGCTGCAGCTGTTACCGTCCTCTCTCGATGAGCAGGGCTATGATTTATCACTGTTGGTGCGTGAGTGTGTATGAGTTACAACTTCTGCACCCTAACATGCAATTGAGAGAAAGCGACGGTCTTCCGAACACAGAGGTGCAGGCTGCCATGAATACACCCTTCATGCACTTAAGCACACACTGTGGTGCCCATGAGCTCGTCGCCTCCACAAACAGCTGCTGCTGCTGCTGCTGCTGCTGCTGCTGCTGCTTTCATTCACAAGTGTGAGAAACACACGCTGAAGAGTGCCTTTGCTTGGGATTCACGGCAACAAGCCGCTATTCATTATTGTTGTTGGCCTCCTCCTCAGCCGTGGAGTAAATCCTCTCAGCTGATGAACTGAGACACTGACAGAGACAGAGAGAAAGAGAAAGAGAGAGAGAGAGAGAGAGGGAGAGAGAGAGAGAGAGAGAGAGAGAGAGAGAGAGGGAGTGTTGCCAGTTCTGTGGACAACAAAAGCCACTGCCGGACACTGGAGCAGGACGCTTCTCCCGTCATACCTCTTGAAGAGGAGAGCGTGCACAAGAGGCCGAGCTGGAACTGAACCTGTGCTCACTTCAGACGACTCGGCAAGCCTCCGAGCTAAATACGAGTCTTGGTGTTCATGACGAACGTACGATAGTGGCCACTAGTGGTCGCAAACGTTCCTACACTTACACTCCCTAACAATTGTTGAAGACAATGCTTGATGCTCGAGTGCTGGTGAACGGCCAAATGAAGGCTGAGGCCTGTTTTTCATTGTCCTCTGGCGAAGCATCGTGCTCGCGTAGAAGCCTCATTGTAGGTTGACACCTCTGGTATTTGTGCTTCATAAGGAGAGTTCGTGCACCAAAAGGTCACGAATGATCATGTTTGAAGGGGGCTGGGCAAACTCATTGGCAAAGAGGCTATTCCACATTTCAACTGAGAGGATTGAAAGTTGCTGGAAACCCTTTGACAGAAAGTAAATACACAAGTCAACACGATGTATAATGAGTAGTTTGAAGAATTATTGCAAAGTAAATGAAACCTCTAGATCAGAATTCCCATGCCCTGTGATTTGTTATTGCAGGAAATGTTCTTCCCACCACAGTGTAATTCTAAACATCCATGTTATTGGTTGTAATGGGCTGTGCCACAGTCAGACAGGTCACTGGAGAAGCATCTGTGCCTCACACAGCCTGAGTGGGCCTGGGCCACATGTGGTTAAGTGGCTCCGGTCTGATCAGGATCCTCGATGAAATCAAACACCACTCAATCCAGTTACAACACAGTTCCTTATCTATGGGAGATGCCTTGTGTTCTAATTTATGCCCCTGCTGGTATTTGATACAAGCGGGAGCAGCGTTGTGCGTTTGGAGCACTCAGCTCCATACATGGTTCAGCCACATGTCAGGCCCGTGAGTGTTGGTCTTTTATGGAAGAGTCACAGGGAGCCACATCCTTTAGGGATAAATCTCAACAAGTCCAGAGGTATGAGGAGGGGAAGCGGCATGATTTTGCTGATTTATGTCCTTATAAATAACAGGAAGGAGCAGCGACTGGGACTTTTCGGTTTGGCCCCCCCACTGAGGAACTCCCAATGAGAGCAAATCGAGGCTGACGCAGTCGGCTTCGCACAAAGGACACGTTTGTGTGGGAGGTAGATTTTCATGTACTTCTTTTTAAACGTCAGGTATTGTTATCTTCGTTATCTCATCATGTGAATAGAATTAATTATTCATTATCATAGTTTCTGGGCTCGAAATGATGGCAAACAACAAAAATGTTGTCCACTTTAGCACATCCTGAGCTTGAATCACCCCATTTTATGCATCCGCAACAAATGTATTTGATAGTTTTACAAATGTTATCAATTGAATCTGAGCTTTTCGCGGCCGACACACACTAAAGTCTATTTTTTATGGCTGTTTTAGGGCTCAGTCACCAGGGAACCAAAGCTTTTAGTGCCGGACCCTCCCCTGTAGCCGCGCTGCTCTGCGGTCAGGAGGATGACTCCGACTTTAGATGAACGATCTCCTCACAGATCCCTCTGATCACTGACCCACACTCTGAGTTACTCATCACACCTTCACCATAAAAAGCAAAGTTGATTTGTGGAGCTACTTCAACACACGTCTTGAATCAGCGTTCACGTTTAAACTGCGCTTCCTCACGAACACTAGATGTTTATCAGAAGATAAATTACACCCAGAGCAGCTCGGAGGAGTTTCTGTGCAGATCACAGCACGGAATCACCGCAGCGATGAATCAGGACCTGTGTGTAAATAAATCCCAGCGGCATGTTTGTGTTCATATAATGGATGTATACAAAGACACAACTCCACTTCCTGCCACAAGCTAAAAATATCAACGATATGTGCGCTGCCACGAAACGGTGATGACATCATTTGGAGACGGGGCTGCGGTTTCCAGATCCTGTTTATACAACTCAGCCAGTCAGCTGTCAATCAAGATGTTTCAAATAACGTATTAAAGGTCCAGTCTGTACGATTTTGGGGGTCTTTTGGCAGAAACAGATTAGCATATTCAAAATGATGTGTTCATTAGCCACAAAAGCTACTATGTTACTATAGCAGCCAAAATCAGACATATACCCAAAACGTGCATGACAGAGGGATTATAGCATTTGTTCGTATTTGAGGGGCGAGGAAGATCTGCCTTAACACTTTGGAGGAGACAGGAAATGTAAGTAAAACACTCAATTCAATGAACTCATACAGAATGAACCTTTAACCACTAAATTATACATGAACATATAACAGTCATAAAAACAACCTGAAATGACAGGAACCATGTCGGTATTGAGGAAAAGGTGTTTTTACATTGGCTTTGGCGTGGAGGGGGCGGAGCTAATAACCTACAGGTGCTGAACAAGAGGATTTGGCCTCACTCTTGGGGATGCCATGTTATTGGTCGCTGAGCTCAGTTTATGGTTCATATGTATCAATAAGCTACAATATCGCAGGGGGGAAATTGGACTGTTGTGTTTATAGAGTTAAACTGTCAGTATTAAAGGGCTAGTACAACATTTCTTTGCCCCACACTCTGCACCATGCACGATAAAACTGTCAGAAAGTTATTCCTGTCAAACCCAAATGAAGCCCGTCTGCAGGAACACAAAGTTCCTTCCCTGTCCCAGTACGTGGTCCACACGCCGTCCACTCCCAGAGGCCCGACACTAATGAGAAATCTCTCAGTGGAGATTAGTTCCATACCATTTGGCACAGATATGCCCCCAAAAAGCATCGGCCCTCTACAATTCCCTTTTTAGGAAAAGATCCCAGGCATTTATTTATTGAGGGGAAATGCTTGTGAACCCCAACTCCCAAAGCCGTGTTCACCTGAAACCCTGAAAACCACCTGAAACTTCAAACTCAATCGCTCACCACATCTGTCACGGGTTTGTTGTCGGGGCCAAAGCAAACGGAGAAACGTGCAGAACAAAGGAAGGTATGATGGAGAAAAGCTGAGTCACCGCGAAACACCGTCCAGCTAAAGTAACTACACAAACAATTTGCAGCAGCTGAGTTAATTCAATCGACTCGCGATGTAAAATCATGTTGTCGCTTTCTCCTCTTACCACGAGAAGACGAGGAGGCCTGAACATTTAAAGCATGCACGAGTGCATCTAAGGACAAGTAGCCCATTTTTCCCCCCCCCAATTCCACATTCAAGAGTTTTACTGACAAGTACCTGACAGTGGGATGACTCAACAGAGGGAAAGTGCTTCTTTGATAGCTCATATTGCTGCAGCACAGACAGCAGCTGTTTTCTCCTCTTCAAATTACAATCTACCTGCACGTTTGCTCAGCTGGAACAGCTACAGGGAAATAAAGCTTTCGTAATTATAACAATCACAGAAGAACTGGTGGAATTTCTATAATCGTCAGGAATGTGCTCGGTGTCACAGAGAGTGGAGAGGAACCTGCTGTGGGGCCCGAACACACTCACAAGTGACAGGACCTTGTAGACCACTGTACTGCAATTTACGTAGGGTGGGAATTGAACCCACAACCTCATGCGTTCACTCATGCTGCTTCAGACACCTATGTCAGTGCCAGCACATTCCGCCGATGCTGACCTGTTTGAGTCACGGGTGGCTTTGTTTTTTATCTCCACCCGTCAATCTCAACCCGAGACCAGTCCCCAACACTCAACAGCGCAGAGCTTACGACAGCGTCTTCATTCTCCACATACAAACACATCTACACCTCTGTAAATAAAACGTTCAGGTGTGGAGCTCAGACCAGGAGGGGGAGGAGGAGCATCCAGAGCATTTCACCGGTGACTGTACACAAATGGCGTAAACAGAGTTCAAATGTGGGTGAGCTCCGACTGTGCAGCATCTTTCCTTCTCACTATCAATCACAACCACCGCAGCAGGACGGCCATTTGGAAGTAAAGTAGGTCGGCGGTGCATGAAGTCGTCCGTCCGTCATCACCTACTCTCCCGGTCTTGCATGTGGTATATTGCAATCGCTGCGGTGAACTAACATGGGCCAGAAAAAACCCAAAAAAACCCACTGAGAAGTGAGGAGGGTGGAAGCAAACACACGCGAGACGATGGCCAGTCACATGATCTGATAAGAGCATGTTTTATGTCAGAGATGACACCGCAGATAACCCCCGCCCCCCCCCCCCTTCCTCTCTGATCCTGTCAGGCTCACATGCATGGTCAAAGCCTGGGGCGGTTACAACGGTAAACTTTACAACCTAATGAGCAGGGGCGACAGGAGCAGCTTGACATTAGTGTCTATGAGCAGATGAAATACTGGCGACGCAAGTGTGCAGAGAGAGCACAGCCTTATATAACGAAGGATGTACCATGTAATGAATGCTCACCTGGCAGGAAAAGCTGTGGAAAAGGTGGAAGTGTGATCAGTCTGTGATTACACGTCAGGGACTGAAACTGTCAAGACCGAAAAAGCTACGATCAAGGATGGAGTCGGAGAGAGGAGCGTGTTCGTTCTAAGAATTCCTTTTCCAAGAAATGTCCTACGTTCCCCCGGAGAGACTCTTTATTCAGGGAAGCTTTGAGAATGTGGTCCGATGAAAAGCTTGGACCTCGAAGAGTGAACTTCACCCCGAAGCCGCACTGTACTTTACTGTGCAGTGCAGTGCAGTGCATTGCAGTGCAGTGCAGTGCAGTGCAGTGCAGTGCAGTGCCCTCCCAACATCTGCTTTTAGCCGTGTCCAATGGAGGCCGGAGGCAGCGGCTGCACCGGTCAGCAAAGGCCACAGCGTCTGTGAGAGGTAGCAGTGGTCAGCCTGAGGTCAGGAAAACCGTGGCCATGTGGGACGGCCCCAGTGTCATGTGAGCCTGCACTGCCACATCACTGACATGTGCCATGTGTCGGGACCAAGGGACCCAACCTTTCTTTTTTGGCCCCTGGCACTTAGTGTGAGGGGCGGAGCTTCTTTCTCGTCCCGTCCCTGTTGTGGTCAAACTCCCGTTTATGAAGCGCAAACATGAGTAATTAAGGTGTGAGACCTCCCAACATGTGCATCAGCTGGTAACATGCTACTTTATGGACTGGGATTTCCTTCATCCATCCCTCTCTCCCTGAAGGAAAACACGAGGTGAATGATGGGTCAATAAAAGCAGATTACGGCGCTCAGGTGGAAATCATTAAGGGGGAATGCAGGTAAGAGTGAGCTCACTTTCGACGTGTTTGGCTTTCGAGTGCAACCGAACGGTGGATCAAGACAATTAAGTGGAAAATGTGAGTGGGCGTGTCCGCGAGCAAGCCCTGAACACGCTACACACACACACACACACACACACATACACCCACACACCAGCCCAGGCAGGCAGTCTGCAAAGTGCACAGAGGAACACAGACATTAATTAATTTGTTCCTGTTGCCTGGAGTTTATTCAAATGCTGTGGAAGCTGTGATGGGAGACATATGGAGATGATGGTTTAGATTAGAGGAAAGCGAGTCGGGGGCCACACAGAGTGAAGAAGCCTCTGTCGTTGGGAGCTGAGCCCACAGGAAGGCGCGGAACCCACAGGGCGTGAAAGTCTCCGAGCAGACGCATATCTGAACGGAATCCCCCAAAACAGGGAATAAATGTGGGATTAATCTGGAAATGGGAAAAACACTTGACGTATTCAGTGCAGCGATATGTCATAAGTGCGGTATGTGTGTGTATTTTGCCACATTTGATGACGATAATTCACGAGGAGCGGTCTGTCAGAGGAGAGTTGTTCAGGGTCAGTGCTGGAATATACTATGCTCTCTTCATGTCGCATGTCAGCGGCGGTGTTGGAAACATGCAAATAAACCACGCGAGGTCACGATGATTTGATTTCCTTTAACGGATGTTGTACCTGGAGTTCCTCTACACGTCGCGTCTCCAGGGAGAAACCAGGAGATTAGGTTTCGGGCCTGTGACACTGGATCCCGGCCGAGGCATTCGATAACAAGCCATACGGAGCTCCAATAAACAAAAACCTGCATAACCCCCTCGGTTCAACGGCTCCCATTGTCCCCTGATGGAAACACGGGGGGGAAATTGGACTGTTGTGTTTATTGATGTGTTTACACTGGACATTTAGAGAGAGTTTATGTTTTGGTCAGACACAATCGTCTCCCTCAGATTTGACTGGTTTGATTTCGGGGGGGGGGGGCGGGGGGGTGTTGCAGTGGGGGGGGGGGGGGTGTTGCAGTCCAACTGTTTGGCTTCGTGTATCCATGTCCATGTAGTGGGGAGCACTTAAAGGCCGGGCTCATTATCTCCCCGGTAAAGGTTTCTTCAATAAACTGTACGTTAAAGCAGCACGTCAAGATGCTATCGGACGCTGTCGGAGAGCGGCAGTCGAGGAAAGCTCAGGTGGAATCTGCAGAATTCCACGCGAGGACAGAGTCATGACAGCGAGGCCGGAGTGAGGACAGACAAATCTTTCATTAGAGCCTGTCCGTCTAATGAGTCATTCCTGAGCTACCAGGTGGGGTGACCCCCTCACTACATCTCCCCCAATGTAACTAGCCTGCTTTTCTTCCCTCTGCCATTGCCCCCCTTTTACCTCCTCAGCAGGGTCTCCCCACACCGGCCACCGCTGACACAGATACGTAGTGGAGCGGAGAGCAGACTGAAGGCATTCAGCAGACCAGACAAAGGCCTGACACAGATATAAACAAGGGGATCAACAAACTGAGGGAGACTGGTGAGGGACTGAGGTGGTGGTTACAAAATCTGCTATAATGGTGCAGCAGTAGGGGAGTGCAAAAACACACACAGAGTGTAGTTTGGTACAGACTTCCATTTTGAGGTTATGGCTCAGTGCATTGAAATGATAGAAAGTGTTCAAGGTATAGAGCGAAGAGTTTGCCCAAAAACACATTGGACCCGGTTTGAGCGGAGCGCACACGGCGAGCTGCAAGATGGTGGGAGCACGACAATTGGTGGAGAAATGTCGACAGTTTAACAGACAACGCTCGTTTTTGTTTTTGTCATAGGAAAATTCTGCATACTGCACCTTTAAACTGCTTCTTCTATCAAAAAACTGTACAGGTATTTATATTAAGACAAAAAGCACCAGCGCCATTTGTTAGATGATTGCACGAGATCAATTTGTTCATGTCTCTACACTTTTTCGCATCAATTCTACGCTTCTTTGTGTAATGCCATGGAAACATCAGTGACATTTGTTGACTGACTGTTGACATGATGAGGATGAATCCATTTTGAATGTGTCTCGATGAACTGTTTTTGTCATAGAAAGATCTTACGTAATGCACCTTTGTACTGCTTCTTCTGTAAAAAAAAAAAAAAAAAACTACGCTTCTTTATTTACTGCCATGACAGCATCAATGTCAGCTGTTATTACAGAGTATGGATACCTGAGCCTGACGGGCAGAGGGAAGTTTGTAAAGATGTGAATCAGGTCAGGTTCAGTCATGTTGGGCTTTGAACCCTCACAGCACGTGGAGGTAATCATGGAGAACACGGAGCCTGTCATGTTCAGGTCAGGCTCAGTTAGTTTGCTCTCAGGCCGCGTCGGGTTTGAGCATTTCAGCTCCACTATATTTGTTATTTGTGCTTTAGCCTGGTCTGAACTGTTTGCAACAGGCAGCTGCAGTGCTGCACTCGCGTAAACACAGAGGTTCAAACTGATTGGTTAATTGATTCCGAGTATTATGTCTGTGACTTTGCATGTGAATGCTCATGTAGTAGTCTGTTTATAAACCTTTGGCTCCAAGCTGGATGGAGGTTTGGTCAAGGCCATTCCACATATGTTGCTTGGCAGCCGCAGCAGCCAAGCAGCTTTTCTCTCTCCCCGGTAAAAAAGCAGCCATGTGCATATGGATGCAGAACCAGATGCTCGCAGACACAGAAATCTCAGTCCTTATATCCCCCCACCCTCACAGTTGTGGTTCCATTTTTTTCCAAATATGTTCATCCATAAAAGACAATGCCTCTTCTTAAATGAGACTTTATGATCCTTAAAATGAAAGAATATGTTTTATGTCATGTTCGAGAATTAAACATACATTTTTTTCGTTGGATAGATTTGGAAAATACTGTCAACAATGACCTCAGTGACTCTCCATCCAACCCACTCCTCTCTGTCTCTGTCTCTCTCTCTCTCTCCTCTTGGCTGTCTCTCGGCCGCTGAGTCTCTCCTCCTCTTCTCAACAACCTGACATGTGGGGAAATGCACGAGTGCAAAGTCTGTCCAATAAACACAGTTGTGCTGAGACCACATCTATTTTAGACTGGGCTCTTGGAAGAGGACGCAGAGTGATGTGGACGCACACACACACACACACAGCTGTGACAAGACACCGTCTCCTTTCCATTCTGGCCACGCTGGTATCAAACTTAATGGAAAAGAGATGAGGGGGGAAAAACTCCTCCATCTCTCACAGTCTTCCTCTCAAAACTACTGGAATGTGCCCCAGTGAGGCTCCACATGTTATTTTTAGCGCCACCTTGGATGTTGTTTTTGTCACCTTTTCTCCAGGATCATGCAAAAACGAATAAACACATTTCCACGAAACGTGGTGGAAGGATGAGACATGGGCCGTGGAGGAGTTTGCTGATTTTGGCATGGAACCAAAATATGTTTTCATTCTCTTTGACATTGCAAGGTGATGCTGACATTTTCACAGAATCCTCGGAGAAAAGTTACAGACAGATTCTGTGCGCTTTGATTCGATCTAATGGGACTGTGGGGTCTTGGCAGTCGCACGTGTTTCACTGAGTGACACATTCTTGCTTTATTCACATCCATTCGTCTGTGTGATGGAAGGATTAGCCCCCAAAACCTGCGAAACAGATCCCTATGAAACCCAGATCCACCAGATCCCCGGTTTTAAAATGTGCTTCCTTCTGTCATCTCATTTGAAGAGTGGGACCTTTGGCACGTGTCTGTCAGTGGTTTAAGTAAAGACACAATCTAGTTAACCTGACATCCAGACTAATAAGAGGAGCCCCCCTGTCATCAGTGTTGCTCTCCATCCATAATGACCCCAGGTAATTACTTCCACCCATCACACTGACATGCGAAAACACATTTGACAGCAAGAGAGAGGAGATTCTGAACTTGATAAGACGAAGAAATACAATGCAAGAAATCCAAATTTGTGGATTTGTGGATTTTAATATGTTCCTCTAGGCATGTGACCCAGATCTCAGAGGAGGAAATGAGCAGTAACATATAAAACCTTTTTTTCTGATTCATCTGGCTATGAAGCAAAAATAAAGCCTGGGCTGAAAACGGGGAGAAGTGCTCCAAAGTTCTCCAGAGCGAAGAAAACAAAAGGCTCTAAATGTAGCGGAGGGTTTGTGTTGACAGTCCCCGCAAAGTTAAACAGTGTGGACAGAAAAAACAGAAACACCAGGCTCTTATTCCCTCATATATCCCTGCTCCACTCATTTCTGGCCTGTGAGGGGTTTTATATCATTATGTTTGATCCAGATCCACAATCAGACTGGCACAGATGTTACCTGCACAGCCATCGTCAAACAAGCCAGCACATGAGTTTGCTTTTACAGTGTGTGAGCGTACATGTGTGAGTGTGTGTGTGTGTGTGTGTGTGCGCTGGGGTTTTCACAGTCAAATGATTTCTATATCAGGGAGGACATGCAATGGGGGAAGGAATTTTATCTAGAAGACTTTAATAGGTGTTAGCGGACATAAAATGCTACTCGCCGCCGATTCCACATCGTAAACATCACGATAACACGACTGCCCTGTCATGTCGGATTGTTGTACCTTGGCAAGGGCTCTGCTACGCCACGCTGGGTGTGAAGTGTGATCCGACTGCTGACAGGTGGCAGGGCCTGGGAAAGGGTTGAGTCAGCACTTTCACCGAGATGCACAGATATAATGGAGAAGCCGTGGAAATACTGTAATAAGACACTGCAATACACACCTGGCTCCGAATCAAGGGTGATTTAACTAATATCAGTAAGTGAAATCTGCAATAACAGAACACGAGGCAAGAATCTCGCCCCTAAATCCTTAATTACCTCTGTTGTGGAGGAGGTGTTTTGTTTGGATAGACACGTCTTTATTCCAAAGTGTCACTGAAATGAATATAATCCACACTTGGCGTCGGCAGCCGAGGGACTGAAAGGCCCCGTTTGTCCTCTGGGGCCAACGTGTTTGCCCAACTGGCACAAACTCCAACCAATCAACAAGAGCGACTGCTTTCTCTGCGAAAACCCGACTTAACAATGCCAGATGACTCATATGTTCACTGTTCTGTGCCTCATGAAGTTTTACACCCATGCTGGTGCCAGCAGATAAGAATTTAATATTTGTTTGGCAAGATAAATGAGTACAGTCAAGAGCGCTGGCATAATGAATGTGTTTTTTTAAACTTTCTCGTGGGCCTCGATTTAACCTCTTTGCTGGCCGTCTCCAGAGCAAACCTGGGTATCGCACACGTGCACCGTTGCTCAATATGCGCTCGTAAAAATGTTGACTATAATTTGACCCAACACAAAACAGCCCTAATTCCATTGAATGTACATTTTATCGCATCCATATAACCATGTTTGCTGCCCTCTCCTGTTGTACAGATTTAAAGGAAAATTGATGCGTCAGCACAAATGGTTGGGTACTGAGCGTGGTACTTTTAATGATAGAGGCGGATTATGTTGCACCACTAAGGATCGATTCATATTAAATCAGTCAGCGGCAATTTTCGGTGCCCTGAGGCTGCATCACGTGAACTCAAAGTGATGTCATCGCAGCGTCTTGTAAAAAACACACAAAGAGCCAAAGGATGATGGTTTAAAGTGTGGTTACACTTTATGAAAATTGATGCAGAAAATATTGGTTGCAATATTTACAATGTGAAATGCAATTTTGGACATGGCAACGTGTCCACTGTGAAATACGAGATATGTGAAGTCCCCTGGAGCGACCACAGCTAACGTCAGCACTGGACAAGCTGAACCGTCTGTGGACGCTGACTGTCTAAGTGAGGCATCACTGACACTTCTGACATCATCAGGTTATCAGCCTGCCGGTTGGATAAGTTATTGTTTTAGATAACAGGGCATTTCTCACAGTCTTCAGCAAAGCTTCGCACCAGCAGATGTAGTATCGCCATTATTAAAGAGATGGTGGAGCACAGAAAAGGATAATGTTGTGTACTAACCTCAGGTTAGTGGTTATTGGTACAAATGCCAAAGATACACGACCCCAACAGCACATCATCCTCCCTGTCACCTCTTCAAGAAGGGTCAGCTCTCATTATTCTCCAGTGTCACTGGGCCTCATTGCACAACTGACACACGAGGGCTGGTGTGAAGAAATGTGGTGATACAGTACCAGGAATCGTTGCACCATATCGGGCCTGTCTTACATGGACATAGAGCAGGGGTGTCGCACATACGGCCCGCGGGTCCAAAATCCAACCCGTCAGAGGGTCCAATCCTGCCCGCGAGATGACTTCGCAAACTTTACATTAAGTGCAAAGTATTGGAAGCTGTTCATTCATGCTGGATATACATGTATATAATGCTACGATTTTATTGGTATGGCCCATTGGGATCAAATTGGGGCATATGTGGCCTCGGAACTAAATTGACTTTGACACTGCTGACATAGAGGAAAAGTAAGTGTGGCTAAAATCTATCACACTCACTACAAACACATAAATCCAAGTTATGAAGAGCAGAGATACAGGGTGACTCCATATTTGAGATAAAAGACGATAATAGGCCTTTGATAGATGCCTGCCCTCCCTGTTACACAGGCAAAGCCAAGACAAGGTGGTCCAGTATTTAGCAGGAGGCTCTGTGTCGACATTTCTTAGCAACAAGCTCCGTCTCTTGCTCATCAATCATCTGCCACGTTAGAGAGTATTTAAGTGCTGGTGAACCACGTGGAGGGAGCCAAGGCCTTTCTACTGTGCACTATGCTTAATGGGCTCAGTCAACCATGAGCTGGGTTCGAAAAACAGTTTCCTGAAAACCCTTCGATACGTTTGTACCACAATTTCTGCAATTATAAAAGTGCCATTACATGTTGGAGGAATAATGTAAATGAGAAAAGAACAGGGAAACCATCTGCTATGTCAGATCACACGAGAAAGGGCCCCGTAGCTCAGTTTGACGACCTCAACAATAAGTTCTGATTATTTCTGGAGAATGTGCACACGCTCGGAAAATTAAACACGGCCCCGTATCTTCAGTGCACAACAAAGGAGAAAATGACTGCCTCGGTGAAAAGTGAGATGGGAGAAGGTGTGCTCGCTGCTCACTTTGAAGAGAGACATACCTGGCTCTCAGCAAAACATGCCCCAGCACTATAAATCACACCAAGAGAATTTTGGAAACCACCATTAGCAGCCAGTCATGCATCCCCATAGCATGACAGTGTCAAGGTGGAGAGGGAGGGTCTGACTGGCTGGCTGGCTGGCTGGCTGGCAGGCACACCCACAGCAAACCTCCATGTCTGCGAGGATAAAGAGGCGTTCTGGCTCGCAGCACTACAGAGGATCAGCCGTCCTTTGGCAAGAAAGAATGCAAAGTGCTCTCTTACCTTATTTAGCCAAAGCCAGCCGTCACATCACAGAGCAATGCGATTGAAAAGGAGGAGAGATAACTGCCAAGATTGTGATCCTAGACTATAAAAAAAACAATGTCGACAAAAAACGTACCTTCAAGTAGCGAGAGGATTCCTGTGGTATGAGGATGACCAGGGGTGTGCGGAGCCAGATCCTCACGTTATTTAGGGAGGAAACACGTGGAGTGGACGGGGGTGTGATAAATGGCACCTCTTACTCGCACAAGTGGGAGATGTATTTAAAGATTTATTCCAGATTCATTTAATCTGCTCCTTAGTGTATGAATGTGACGGTCAAACATGACAAAAGACATAATGAGCTGTTGAACTTGGCAAATCGTTCATTTCTCAGCGATTAGGTTTCGACGCTAATGGTTCAAATGACCTCATTCATCCTCCTGACGCGGTGCGGAATACTCCTTCCATTGTGTTATTCTTTTTATTTGAGTAACGGCTTCATGTCTTACAACACAAGCGGGCTGTTAAATGCACGTTTTCATGCATGTTTGTGCATCTCCCAGGGATGACACAGATAACAGATTCCTGGCAGTTGCATAAAAGGAAAAGTACCAACATGTGGGACTGTGAAATAAACATGTTCCAGTAAATACAATGAAAGAGCGCTTGATGAAAAGCTCCAACGAGATAGCGAAACGTCTGAGACACATTTCGCAAGAACCTTCATGAAGGTGGGGTGTCTTTGCCATCTTTACCCCTAGGGGGCACTGTATGGTGTTTGTATTTCTTCCCCATGAGTGAGCAGGTCTAACTATCCTAACAACAGAGTGGGAGGCCGGTGTAATAAAGCCAGGAGACACAAAGAGAGGGGACTTTGCTCCGTGCACAGCAGGGGGTCCTCTAAACGGATGGCTGCCTCCACATCTATTAAGACCCAGCTCCTGCATTATACTGGTGATGAGGTCACTCACTGCTGAATTCTACTCTTCATATGTATGTTAAATCTAATACCCTGAGTGGTGATAATGGGCTTTTTCCATGTTTTCCTGTACTTTCATGGGTTGTACGAAGGTTCTGTGCGAGTGGCAGGTGTTTCTAGTCAAAAATACCAACGTTCTCTTGTGTAGGGGGCCGCTCTTTATGGTAGAACTGAGGTCACTGTGCTGTGAGTCTGATATGACAATAGACAGATACTTCCTGCATCAGCTGCGGGCAGTTGACCAATCACAGGAGACTGGGTCAGGGTAGCCGTTCCAGAGATTGTTTCAGGGGAGAGAGTGAAAACAGGAGCTGGAGCTGTGGATATTTAGAATAATCTAAAGCATTTACTGAACATCTGAGACTAACGACGTATTCTGGAGGTGACGCTAACTAAAATGAATGTATTGCTGTTGGTGGTCATTCAAGGGATGTCACCTTTATAACAGTATGTAACTGTATTGTCATGTATATTTACTTTTAGAGCATGTTCATCACCGCTCTCGAAGAACCAAAGTCAATGGAAAGATGCAGCTGAAATAATAACTGTAGAAATCCTCCCGGCAGACACGCTGGATATTCCAGGAACAGTCACTGCAGAGCAGTTGTTCATCAAAAAATAACTTGGCCGGAGAAAAAAGACAGAAGATTCTCAGTGTGCCCACATCACACCTCATGGCCACATGTGCACCTCTCTCTGCAGAGCAGCTGGCACCAGACTATGGCTCTTTCTCTGACGCCTTCCAAAATCAAATATTTTAGTTTGCCCCACTGGGCCCACTCACAGAAAACTCGATGGACTGAATCTTAGAGCTCACCTCTCTTTCATTTGAATTGACCCTTGTAAATCAGCCCTGACATTGGAGCCAATTCTTGAAAATTATATTTATGAATCTCCATGACTCACCCCCCAACCCCCCTCCTCTCTCCAAAACTCTGCCCTTTGGATGGTGGGTGGCACTGTGGGTCCACGTGCGAGACAAGACCTGAACAGGCAGCAGCTCTGCACAGTCGCACCATAACAAGTCCAGACACCTTAGCCCAACACTGTTGTGCCAGACTCAGACTGTTTGATGTTTTCATACCAAGCAGCTCCACCCACACACCCCCCCCTGCTTCTTCCACCTCGTGTTGACCCTGTGCCAGTTTCACCAAAACCTTTTTTTTCCAAAGTACACCTGGTAGTGGTTAGAATCAATCACGGCACAGAGCTTCAGAGAGGTGCTGCAGAGAACAGGAAGAACCTGACAAAGAAGGTGTTCTCATTAACACATCTACATGTGAAGGGGTGAACTTGACAACCCATGCGTTCTCTAAACCAGTGGTTCTCAACTGGTCTGGCTTCAGGACCCACCACCACGCCTTAATGACGAGATGCGACCCAAGTCGAGAACAATTTTCAAAACCTCAAATTCATCTAATAAAAAGATGGTGAATCTGAGATTGCACATTACAGTATACCAACGCAAAAAACAAAAAACAAGTTGAACGATAAACAAAAACAACCAGTAGGTGGCGATGCTCCAGAAATATTCCCTTTTGCAATTAATTAGCCGCATTTGAATTGAAAACCAAAACGTGGTAATACAGGTAATAAAATATACACATGTGCCCTCTTTTGTCCTCTATGTAGTCGTGTTGTACTTTTCATCTACTGGTTAAATAGCTCTACAGGGCATCGTCGCCACCTACTGTCAAGGAGTGTGAATAGACGGCACTCCGATGCCAAATTTTTTTTTTTTTTAGGCCTGTGACCCACTTTTGGGTCATGAACCCACCCATTGAGAATCACTGTTCTATACATTGTATTATGCTTCTTTGTTGTCATGTGCAGCGGCCGGACCAAACACAGGTGTGTTCAATGCTTGAAAGCCTAAAATGAATCATGCATTAGCAGACGCACGTCTACCTCTTCATCATGTTGTACCCCCTATTAGGAATAATCACAGCGAAAATAGCTCTGACCCACATTCAGGGGGGGGGGGGTGGTACATTGCAACATCCAGAGACAGGAGTTATTACAGACTGAGGTTGTCGTAAAAGTTTGCCCCACACCTGCTGACGGGTGTCGAGGCACTTGGGATTGATTCCACGTGCGTGCGTGTGTGAGGTTACACTTTCACATTCGCCAGCTGCTCGATCCGAAGCTAAATGCATAGTGTCATTTAGCTGATGAAGATCAAGTTCCCCCACTTCAGGATTAAGAATGAGTCTCATTTCCACGGGTATGTAAGAAAACACTGTCAACAGGTACAACATATTAAGGAACGAAAACAACCCCATGATCCCAGTCCTTCATTCTAACAAATGTGTTCATGTTCTCTAAAAATATGCTCCCTCGGCTGCGGAGGCAGAAGTCTGGTGTCTGACCGGACTCGGGCTTGGCTCCGATCTGGTTCAGATAAATGTGGAACTTTGGAAACGTCGGACCAAAGCAGCTGGATTTCATAAAGGCCTCAAAGCGGCCCTTTGCACTCTCTGTGAAAGCCACAGGATCTAACCGGCGGACAACACAACCTCTATATATTCTAAATATTACATGATTAGAAAGAGGGGGAGGTTAGATAAGCAGAGCAGAGTATACCACACAATTACAGACTCACAAACACAAGCTGTGTTTGGATGGAGAACAACTGCGGCCTGTGAAGCATGGCTATGATTTGCATACTATTGACGGATGGAGAGGGAGAAAAGGCACATTCTGCTCAATGACTAAAACAAACACTGAAACATTCTAATGGCATCCAGAGGAGGAAACAGGCGCCTTTGTTTACACTGTCCTGATAAAGGCCACAGTATTTCATTAGGGCCCTTTCAAGTGGAGAGGTTGGTGATATGTTTGATCACACGGTGGGAAGATTTATATATTTTTTCCTTTTATCGACTTTCTAAAAATTTCTGTTTTACTATACAAGGCTGTACTACTATGGGTTATGTAGTATAACTGCCAATCTGCAAAGGTTGTAAAGGAGCTTATTCGAGATACAAAGAGAAGCTTTAGATCGTTGCCAGCTGGAGATAAAGCTGTGATTTGTTTCATGTGACGTTTTGTTTGTAGCCTGAAGTTGTTGATCTGATGTTTGTGCTGAACTTCCAACAAGACATTTTGTGTTTACACAGTGTCGGCGAACGAGGCAGCAGAATCTTTTGACTTTTGAGTTCTGCAGATCAGGTCCTGGTCTGACGTTTGTCAGTCGTGTGAACAGATCAGATTTATCAACAGCTGCTTGGTAATGTCACCTGCGTGGTTCCATGGTCACAATCTTAAAAAGTTAATGTTTACAGGTTTGACTGTTTACCGATTCACCCCGTAAACATGCATATATCTCCTTATTAATGCTCAAAGGTGTGTAGGGGCACTGTCTATGTCACTGACTATTGCTCATTGTGGAGGAGAGGGTGCCAGGAAGACAGCTCCATTGACATTAACTACATCGAATTTCAGAGTGACATATCAGAAATATTTTAAAACTTTTTTCTCAAGGTCATAACCTTTTTCAACAAAGGTCATTAGGATTCATCCTTTAAGCAGAATCCCAAAAATGTATCCCAAGATGTATCTTCAGGGACCACGCATGACCAACACACTGTCTGAATCATTTTCAGTATGGACCAAGGTGGTCAGGTCACACCATCAAGACCAGTAGAAGAAGAACCTCTAATTGTTCTGTATATTTACTTTTTACTCGTACAGGAAGCAAAATAGTTCAAATTATACAAATTGTGAGTAAAAAAATGTAGGTGACCAATATTTTTTTTTTTTACAATGACCTAAATGTGTCACCCATTCATCACAATTAACCCATCAGCATCTGGTTCTAATCCCAAAACACTCAGCATGTAAATAAGAAAAAGGAATTGGCGGTGAGGTTTCCCCAGTGGAGCTGCAGGTCTGTGCCACTGGCTTTTCCGCTCCACATAGTGACCTTTGACCCCCTGATATCAACAGCTCCCAGAGATGGGCTACCTCATCAAGGGCTAATTGTCTCCCTAAGGAAAATGCTCTAAGTTTGAGGATCAACAGGGGGAACCCCCCACCCCACCGCCTCCCACCCTCTCAGCCAAGTGCAACAATCCAATAGTGTCAGCAGGCTCTCCACCCCCCCCCCTC
>JAFBJT010108781.1:61411-137609 GCA_016785325.1 Chascanopsetta lugubris
ACCCCCCCCCCCCTCCCCCCGCCCCACGCACAGCACCTTCTCACCACTGTGCAGCATTGATTGATTAAGGTACACTGGTGCATCCTCAAGAGAGATCTCACCAAATGTAAAATCCAGAAACTGCCGGTGCTGCGGTTGTGCATTTTAATTCCGCTCACAGCAGATGATCCGATAACCTGGCAAAACGTGCTGTGCAGCCGCCACAGGGCAGCGACACGTCGGCCGGCTACACTCTCACATTTAGAATCAATACAGGTGTTAAGAATAGACGTATTTACAAAGGTCAGCCTGGAGAAACCGGAGAGGGGTCGGGGGCATTCCTCACACTGCTGGGTTTGGATTCAGAAAGACTTTGCTTGCATGCGTCTCCTCTTTCCACGCATGCAATCGACAGGAATACTCCAATATCCAATATGCTGCAATACTCCGTATCATTTGATCAACAACGCATTCTAATTTTATGTGCACTGAAGCCAAATCTCCAAACTTTGTGCTTCTCCGGACATTTCAGTTCTAATGTAAACACACCCCATGACGGCAGAATGTGTCTCTTTCCCAAAACCATCATCTCACACAGATATAAAGAGAACTGTCTCCCCTGCTGTCCATGTCAAAATGTGTATAATTGCAGCGCAGTGAACACTTTGTGTTTGCATTGCGGGAGAGCGACTCTGTACTTAGCATGTTGTTTTTAGCCGGTCCTAATGTCTTCCATGTCTGGGCCCATTTGTCTCTGGGCTGCCTGGGCCACATCAGTGGGTAAGCAGGAGGAGGAGAGTGAGGTCTACATGTGTGCAGTCAGTGTATGTGTGACAGCTGCAGTGCTGGTTCACAGGCCCCTGTGGCCCACTCTGTCACACCAGCACCAAAGCCACAACCATAATTAGCAGATTTATGGTGAGATTTCTGCTCTGTTTTGGCTTTAAGTCTGAATGTAGCAAATGTGTGAAAGCAATCACAAGTCACATTTTCTGCAATAAAAGGTACAGTGTGTAGAATTGAGTGAAATCTAGTGGCAAAATCTTCAAATTAACCAGGCAGCGGACTTATATGCTTTGTATGGGTTTCCACATTTACCTGTATTGCAGATGTTTACAGTTTGACGTCAGTTTTTAGGACAGGACAAGATATTCTAGCTCTAAAATAAAAATGGTTCAATATGTAGGATTGGATTAAATCTCGTGGTAAAAGTTGTATGTTGCTGCTGATCTCATGTTTTCTTTCCAAACACCAACAATAACATCCAGTTATCATCAAACCTCCAGGGATGTTTAGTTTGTCCATTCTGGGCCACTATAAAACACAGTGATGCAGCATGGCAGAGGCCTGGCGTAAAATATAAAGTGCTTAGAAAACAATTTAAATCTCATTATTGTACACTTCATCATGAAAATAATTCTATGAAACATTTTTGTCCTAAATAAGTTGAAATAATTGTACTCAAATTTGACAAATTGTACATTTAAGGTGTACAAATGTGAACGGTTCAAATCTGTGCGGAGAAACACAGAAAAGGTTGGACTCTGGAAACACAAGCTGTAATGAGATGCATTTGGAGTGGAGGCAGCAGAGGAGGCTGGAAGTGCTCAGAGGAGTCTGAGGTGATTCACATCAGTCTGTTTGACAGGAAGGTCAAAGCCAGTGCTCCACTGTTTATCCAAACTGCCAAGTGGAGAACTGCTACAGGTGAATATCTGATCCCTGCACCCTCAACTGATTCTTCCTCCTCTGCTGACTGACAGCGGGGAATAAATCTGCCAACCTTTCCCCTGAAAATGCAGATGTTGCTCCTTTGTCATATTTCTAATGACAGTTTATTACAATTAACACATTCTACCCGATCTAAAAGCAGAGTATATCATGTTTTTATCTAAATATTTCAATAGCCTCACATTTTCTCCACACTAGTATTAAGATGGACTTATACGGAATGTATCGGACAGTATCGGAAAATCTGGGCGGGAAAAGACCGCCACAGTCCCACCTGTGAGTAGTTTTGAGTCTCTCATTCATCTGACCCGTTTATCTGTTCCCACAGGAAACACATACAAACACAGACTCTGCAGGGAGTCGATGGACAGACCTGGTAGGTATCTAATACACTGGCTTTCTGCTCTGAGACATTAGAGCAGATTTCGTGTTCACTTCAGTTTTGATGAGAATATCATTTTCCACCCATCCATCCATTTATCCATCCTTCAATCCATCCCTCCATCCCTCCTTCCCTCCATCCATCCATCAATCCATGTATACATCATCCATCCATCCTTTCATCAATTCTTCAATCAATCCATTAATCTGTCCTTAATCTGTCCCAACTCATCAATCCATCCATCCATCCTTCAACCTATCTGTCCCTCAGTCCATCCGTCTATACCTCAATCCATCCATCCATCCGTCCATCATCCCAAGTTTCAAATGGCAGCCCAAAGAACGTCTGTCACATCAGGGGCGTGACAATGAGCCTGCTCAGTGTTTTCAGTGACATTCATGCTGCTGTGAACTCTCCTGCCAGTGTCTCATACTACAAAGTTTCTCAGGGAGGACGTTCAGTGCTAACAACCTCAAATTGTTGTGTGAAAACAAACCGTCCGTCCACACCCACCAGCCTGCGGACAAGGCCGTGACTCCTTCTTTCACATAAAACTCAAGCTGAGGGTTCACAAGACTTCCTGAGAACAATCCAGCCATGGCAGGATTCAAATAAACAATCTAAGACGTATAATGCTTCACAGAGTAAACATGTATAAAATACTCCTCTATCATTCTCTTGGTATCACACTGTTAACATCGCTCTCATCAACATACATAGAATAGCAGTCTGACATCCGCGTTACATGGATGGAAAGCACTGTCTCGGGTTGGGTTCGTTTAGTTAAGCATTTTTTTTATGTAAATGCAAATGCAGCCAAACCACTGAGCCGCAAAGTTGTCTTCCAAAAAGTCAAAAAGCCCATGTCGAGTCAATTTGTTCCTCCTGTCACATTAATGTGAACACCCAGTGTGGCAACACACCAGAAAATTAGACAATGACAGGGAAAATATCAAAATACGCATTCAAGTGCAAAGCTTTTTATGCGCTTGACAAGTTTCTACTGAAAATCCAACAGATCAAGAGATAATGACAACCTCATGTATCCTTCAACATGTGGAAACAGAGCAAATATGTCCGCCCGGGCAATTTGTGACCACAACAGAACAACAAACAAACAATAAAATGGTTAGAAAAATTACAAACATCGTTGTCATTACGTCTAACTGACTTGTTCAAAACCACAAATAACACCAATAACTTCTCACGCAGTTAAACAGATGGACATGTGAATTGACTTTGTGTGAGTGGAGCTGATTTCCACACTGGCTCTTTGGCTGCAGAGCCTCAGACGTGATTTTTGCAACTCAAAGCGCCTGCTAGCAACAGTTTCACTGCTTTTCAGTCGATAGCTCTCGATGACAGATGATTCAAACGCTTAACGGAAGAAATGAAATTGGACTTTCAGTAGCAGAGCTGGGCGTGTGCAGTCTCAGCATCTTCCCTCTGGACACCTCTGACTATTCCAAAACAGCTGGATGGGTTCATGTGACTGAAGCCAGATAAAGGTCCCTTATGATACTTAGAGCCACGGGACGAAATCATCTGATTCTACTGACGCATGTTTTTGTGTGTTGCATTGTTTTGTGTTACAGCGAAACGCCATGTGTTCACCTTCCAATCAGAAACAAAGGAATGCCTCTTGACTCCAGTCAGGCATCTGTGATGTACAGGCTTGCTTCAAGGTGACGACATGCGGCCTGCTACCTTGCGTGTTTGTGTGGTGTTGTCATGGTGACGAGCTAATTATGTTGATACACAAACCTGGAAGTCATGACAGGGGACGGATGTTACCTTTGAAGAGAGTGAATTACTGTCATAAAATGTAGCTACAAATACAAGGGATGTGTTGGATGCTAATTACTAGAGAGTCAGAGAGAAGTTTGACAATCTGCACTTTCATATGAGGTTTCAACGCAGCTGCAGCCGGCACATGTAATTCACATCAGTCAACAGACCTCCGAATTTACTCGAAATGGTAATAATAATAAATAAAATGTCAAAACATGTCAAAGCAGCCTCAGTCATTGATGCAATTTGAATAGGAGGGTTAGAGGGTTACGTTTAAAAGCAATAAGCTGTTTTCAAGAAGTACACTCTTATATGTTTTAATTGTTTATCTCTGTACCTCAAACTGAAAATGTTCCTTGAAACAGCTCAGTCATAACAACCAACTAGATGATACATCTTTGTTTGAATTTTAACTGACAATCATCTATTATCAATAGAATTCAGAGAAGACAGGAAAGGTCTAACTTAAAATGCAAATGATGCCATGAAGGGACCACCAGCACAAAATATCCCACTACCCGCAATAAAATTGAGTTGAATTTCAATAATGTGTTTGAACCTTGATGGAAACATTTTGGATAATTTACACAACTCAACAAATGATATAACATACGTCTTTAAAACTGGATCTTTCATATATCCAAATAGAAAACAGCATCAACGGCACTAAGACTATATTTACAGCTGTGCTTTCATTTGGACTCACTGACATCAGGACTGCATCCAACGTTGACACACAATGACGTACAAATCTGGATCCCAAGAAAGCTGGAGGGAGTAATACAGTCTGACAGGTCGTTTTCACGACATGCAGATGGCAGCGGGGATCTGTTGCCGCATCACGCCAGGCACTAGGTCTGGTGCGACCTCTCCATCGTGGCGTAACCGGGAAAGAAATATGAAGTGTTGCCGCAGGAGCAGGCGCACGTTTGCTGCATTGTTAAGAGATGGCAGAGGCCCCGTCCACGCAGCTCAGCCGATTCAAGAGTGGTTTCATGAACACCAGGGTGAATTCCAACACCTTCACGCTCAAATCTCCCCATGCACACGGCTCAGGGTTTGTGTTGCAGCAATGCATGGAGAATAAATGCTGTTAGACGGCTCCGGTCCCTCTTAGGTAATCAATATTAGTAGGGAGTTTTGTTCCCTCCCACCGGGATTCATATTAAAACACAGTGTGGAAAAAAAAAAAAAACACACTCTCCACCATCATCCACTCACATCTGCACAATACGTGAGCCGAGCAAACAAGCGGAATCAAACCAGCTCTCCTTACAAACGCGAAGAGGAGTTGAAAACAGAGACGTGTTGATGACTTACACACACCTGCCACATGTGGACATTATGCTAAATGAAAGATGGTTCTGTTTCGGAGTGAAACCGAGCATGACACCCTGTAAAGCCATTTCCCCTCATGTCACAGTGGATGTGGGGGAAGGAGGAGGAATCCTGCAGCAGGACCCATCGCAGCCACACTCGCGGGCCCCAACGGCCGCATAAGCAACTTTCTGCTACACCTTGGCAAAGGTATGTGAGTGGAGACAGATGCTCTGTTACATAACACCGAAAATAGCAGAAGTCGTATTTTTTTTTACACTGAGGGGAATATGAAGTCGACCTCTCGAATGTGGTGGTCTTATATCATGGCATCCCATAATGGAAGGGGAACATAATATAGTGGACTGGAGGAATTTATATTTGAAATGGTTAAACCTCCGCCATCTATCTGCAGGTTTTCATCTTTACCTCTGTGACTGGAGATATATGGGCTTTCACGGTGACCGGTATGTTTGATTATTCAACTTGAAAGGCGCAGTGCGTAAGGTTTGGTGACGTCTGTTAGAGGTGAGGTTGCACATTGTATCCATCACCTCACCCTCAATCTTCTGAGCATGCAGGAGAACCTATGGTCGACGTCAGTTGTCATTCAAACTGGAAAAAACAGTTTGTTAAAAGTGCTGATGTCGTCGATTTAATTGTGGTTTCATCCGGGTTAGGGTTCGGGAAGGTGTGAGTGCCACTCTGGTTTATACCGCACACATCAGCGTGACCTATTATTGACACCATGACGTCCTAAACATAGATCACATTGCAGGACTGATCAGCTCGAGTGAGTGAGCTGATACAGCTGGAACATACTGTATGTGAGAGGGAGGTGAGACCACCGGAGTGTATATGGGTCAGTTCGAAAACTGAATTAGCAACATTGCAAACACTCAACAGCCATGCACAGTTAAAACAGATGCAGGGAGTTATGCTAAATATAAACGTGAGTGCACGTACATGAGGAGGTATAAATACACTGGGACACGAGCCTAAAGGACGAGCCTCTCTCTAAAAGGCAAACAACAACAAGTGACAAAGCCTTTCTGTTAATATCCAGGTCAATCTTTCATTACCGCTCTTTATCGAACTCAGATTATCTTTTGAAGAACTAGATCCACTCTGTTATGAGCACAGCTGATGTGTTATTTTGGTCAGGCAACCTGATCAAATGACACACACACTGCTGGGTCTGGTGGTGATAAGAATAATGGTCACATTTAATTTCTGTCATCTTTAAATAAGTCCTCCAGGAGAAAGGGCATCCGGGAGTGAGGCCAGAGCCACACAAAGAATAAAGGGCAATTATTTGTTTTTCTAATGAGTGATTGAACATAGTTTTAAAGTTTTGTTGAAAGAGACTCAGCCAACTTTAGATTTTAGATATTGGTAAATGATATTAGATTGATCACATGTTTGTAAATGTCACTGGAAATCACCAGAAATGCAGAATAATTAGGGATATATAGGTGTATATTTCTTGGAGTGAAAAATAATTACACTTGGGAGACAAACACAGAACACAGAGAAGTACTCAGTGCAAGTTGGTTTACATAATGATACATTTGTTTGCTTTGATTTGATTCTAAAGTGTGAAATGGTAAAATAATGATGATAATGAACGTGATGCATCAACAGGAAACGGCAGCTCTGATGAGAGACTGTCTGTGTCTGAAAGGCCTCATGAATGTCCCATTATACCACAATCTCCTGTTGCCCAGTCAGGAAGCAGCCACGCTGTTCTGATGAGACAAACATCCATAGAGATCCAGCATTTCTGCGGGGTGCTAATTTGTCATGCTCCGCCACGACATGCAGGATGTATAGGAGGCCGTCCAGCCTCCTGCTGGCTCTTGGGGGTCATTATGAAAAAAAAAAAAAATATTCACAGCGATATAGAAAGACAGAATGAGATGAATTCCTGCATTAAGTGGATGAGGCCCTCCACACTACAGGACTTGGGTTTCACTACAGTCCACTACACATATGGAGCTCTTTGTCCCACATTCCCTTCAGCTTTTTTCATGACAAGGGGAAAAAAAACCCAGTCAGCGAAAGCATGGTCCGATCTCCGGCTCCTGTCAAAGGACAATGTATAGTTCTCAGTGTCAGACAGAACTGATCATATCCTGTCAAGATGCGGTCACAGGACCACACATCAGAATATACTATATATGTGTCAAACTTGTGGCCGATGGGCCAAATGTGGCCTGCGAGGTCATTTTATGCGGCCCGCCGGAGCTTAAAGGCATGTGATTGTCCAAAAATAAAAGTCTGGCATAAACTCTGTTCACTTTTTATGCGTAGCAATATATTCAGTGTGTTTACACATGTATGTAAACGCATATACAATATTTGTAACTTGAACAAATGGGAATCAAGCATGAAGAGAGTTCTTTTACAATATGTTAAGAAGTAGCAACATTTAGTCGCCACCATTCAAATCGGCCCCTTGAGAGCAGCCATACTGCTGATGAGGCCCTCGGTGAAAAGGAGTTCGACACCCCTGCTATATACGCAGCAGCTCCCTATGACTCATCTCCAGTCTGCAGCAGCGTTACAGCAGTATATCCATCCCTGCTTCCTAACAGTGAGCATGGGATGTCTCGCTGACACTGGACTCCGTGCTGCTGCTGGGTTTTTCTGTGGACTCGACACTTTCCAAAGATAACATGGGCCAAAGATTTCCACTCACGGGCAGGCTGAGGCCCTGCTGAGGCAGCCTGCCTGATGGGGAACAGACCAAAAAGAGCTGGCTCAAGACGTCTCCTCCGAACCATGGTCCCATAATATGTCTTGAAGGTCTACAGCTAGTCAATACATGTGGAGGACACGTTTCCTTAATGCAGCGGAGGCACGTGTTGAGCCGACTCTACAACACGTTATGCAATCGATAGAAGGATAAAGACGTCATCAAACACACAAAGGGTAAACCAATCGAGTGCATTTCCCCGTCCGGCCGTAACTCTTCAGTAACAGCTACTGTTCCCCCCGTTAAGTCCCATGTTTTGTGTCGACATGAAAACATGTGATTTATCGTCCCTTTGTTGTTATTCGGAGGTAAATTGAGATTTCCAGGAAGCGCTCGTCTCTCCGAGAGGGCCCTGGAACGCCTGCGTGGCCTCGCGGTGCACACAGTCACACACCACATGACGTCTTAGCAGGGGAACATTCCTCCATGTCTTTTCCTCTCCCTCTAAAACCATCTTTCTCCATTTAGAAATGGGGGGCACGAAAAGCGGTTTGGGGGCGAAAAATACGGGGTGGCAGATTAATGCAAAATTAAGCCATAAAAAAAAAATTTGTTTTAAACCTGACCTACGTGAAAGGCCTCAGACTGACGGGATGAGAAATGGCTTCTCCTATTCAGGAACTTTCCACAGGAAGAAATACATGAGAGCGAATTCCACTTAACCTCCCTTTCTCCTCTGCGCCAAAGAGAAAAGAAAAAGAAAACCTTTACCGAACATTACTTAATATGATCTCTGAGGGGAGCAGGTACTGTATCTGCGGCGAAGGTATTCTGGGATGGGAGTCAATACAAGTCATGGCTCTTTAAAATTCTTTCCTTCAAACTTTGCCCTACTAAACGCCGAGATGATGTGATGGTGTCAGTGTTCAGTGTGGCTTACAGGAGCCGGGATTGTCTTTTCTTCATAAATCACTTCATGGTGACAGGAGGTGGGTCTCTGCTCACTCAGCCCACTGCCACTGGCTGACCCCGAGGGGTGACCACTTCCCTTCGGCGTCAACCCCCAACATAAAGGAGAGCAGCCAGCTCCCATGGCGGACGCTATAGAGGTCATACGGGCCTGCGCCACACCAGTCTTTTCATCCTATAGCGTTTACAGGATCAGCGTCCTCGCACACTGGCATCAAAGAGCGAGGCCGAGTGCATGTGAGGGAGCGAGAGAGAGCGAGAGAGAGAGAGAGAGAGAGAGAGCGAGGGGGCAAGACATGACCCCCCTGACCCTTAATATGTGTGCCACTCAAGTGTAGGAGGGTGTGGGATAATCCTGGAGAGCTGAGAAGTCAGATGAGGGGGTGTGGAGGGTGGGGAAGGGGGGGTGGGGGAGGGTGGGGGTGTCCAGGTGGCCCAGGGGGATAGACAGGGTTAACCCCAGTTGACCCCGGCTCTCCCCTGTCAGAAGTAGATCTGCCCTCAGCTCGTCAAGGAAACGGGAACAATGTGGCATGTCCATCATGTGCGATGGGACCACATATCAGCAGCTTGGTTTGTGAATTTTCTCCAGAGCAGAATGCATTAGCATATCGCCTGGTGTGAAATCAAATGGCTCTGTTTCAATGGAATAATGATGTATCAGTATCCATATTGTCTCACACCCTTTAATCAGCTCCCAGACATCCATAACTGTCACTTATCTGGAGCGAATCCCCGCCTTATTAGAATTACCCTCTTTCCTTCATACTGTCTCGGTGTCTCGTGTAATAATGTCGACATGTCATCACGTCTGCACATTTTGTTTGGAGCGAACTCGTATTAGTCTGCTCTGGGTTTGAAACGCCGCGTGTGTTTGCTCCAATAAAGTCAAACGATAGCATCTCTCTGTCAGACAGGCCTCAGCAGAGGTCTGATGTTACTGTGGTTTGAACACTTCCTCTAAACGCTGAGACACAAAGGTCTCAAATGGCAGCACATGGCAGGGCTATGGTGGCGGTGGGTTCGGGGGGGGGGGGGGGGGGGGGGGGGGGGGTGGCGGGGGGCTCGTCGCGCTGGGAGCTTCTGCCGTCTGCAGCAGCTGACTCTTGGTGCATGAGCACAAGACATGAGGCTAATTTTAGTCATTTGTGTGATTCGGGAAAACATAGTTGAGTTGAGTAAACACCCTGTTGTGCTCCAGCATCAGGATGATGGATCCAAGTGGAATAAAATGGTCAAAGTTTCAAGGGAAGTTTTCTGAAAACAGATTTGTTCCAGGAGAGATGGGGGGGGGGATGTATGTGCATACTTTCTACAGAGTAATCTAATCAGAAAAGGATTAGATCATCACATTCATCCACAAAACGTGGACTCTCGAAGTAAAACATTAAAACATAGTCGATCATAAAAGAAACACACAAATAAACTCTTTCCCTCCAAGTCTCTGTTCCAGCACTGCTGCACGCGTTTCGTGCAACGATGAACTGTGCTGGGCTGCAGGAGTGGAAAGTTACGAATGCATCTGGAGCTAAAATGTGGTTCACGATGACACAACGTAGAACGAAATGTGCTCTTATTGCATTCTTTACATCAAGTGCCCAAATGAAAATACTTTACATCTTTGCCATATAAGGTCAGCGGTGCTAAATGCTGTAAGGTTATGTACTGTACATAGATTCTGCCCTCTCTGCATCTCACGAGACAAAAATAGACATATAGACGTTGCGTCACCATGAGAATGAGGATGTGTATTGCAATAATTTTCCGAGTATTGAGTTTACCTATATTACGTATAGTGCAATGCTGCCTCTACACATAAGGGCAATACCTTCCGGCCTCTGTCTTGTATGATTTAGTTTCATTTATTTAGTTTATTTGAACTTTCTGCAATTTCCGGCCTTAGCGTGATGAGCACTTTTCAATTTGACTGAACACTGATTGACCAGGTAATTGCATTAATCAAAGAAGTTACAATATTTCAGTGCTTGTAAAGTTCTCAAATTGCAATAGTTTACCATGATATCGAGTATAACTTTTGTAATATGTGTTGGCACTGTTGTGGATTGTGACAATGTTTGACTTTAATTCCAAATGATTTAAGGTGATAACCTGGGGATCACCACAGGAAGAGACATCCACTAACCACCGCATCGGGGGTTTGATCCCGGGGGAATCTCCACTGTGCAGTGTCAACAGGAAAGATACTGAACTCCAAACTGCTGTGGCCTGTGTTGACGATTTAGGAAAAGGAGGAAACGGAACAGAAGCACTGCATGTGCACATGAGTATAAGTGTATATGTGTACTCTCAAATAAATATCAGAAACTGCTAAAAGAGAATAATGCCCTCACTTTTATTCTGGGGATGTTTGCATATCATGGCCCCGCCCTCTCCCCCTGTATTGTCTGGGAGCAGCGACTTCTGAATGAAACCCTACACGACCTCTCTCAGCGCTGTGTTGGACCTCACTTGTACAAAAGCCATTCATCACAGGACAAGCAGAGAACAAGAGGGGAGATCAGCCCCCGATGTCACTGGACTCTGAGGTTCAGACACTGGGAGAGAGATTGGAGCATTTTTCACATTTCCAAACACACAGATTAAAGGCTTATGTTCGGGCTTTTATCTTATAAACAAGAAGTCCAAGCAAAACATTTTAGTGCTCTGTGTGTTGGATGATCCTTAAGTGACCACCGAGAAAACCCACGGCACAACACATACGAACAGATCTGAAGGGATCACAACCACGTCTGACACATTCGCTGAAAGACGGGACTTAACATTACACAGCTCAAACCACAACAATGATGTAAACATGGCTCACTCTCCTCACAGCTTCAGGGAAACATCACTTCTGGTTTGTACCAGTGGAGATTTTCACTCCTCTTCATAAGACAGACTAAGCAAAAGCAGACTACGTTCCTTCTGCTGTCACCACGGAGGAAGACTGGGCAAAATGTTTGTTCGAGTATAATTAGCACAGAATTCTTTCTTGCCACATAATTTGAGAAATCATAAATAAAAGAACATCACTGACAAACATTCACACTTGCATTAGTACCAGTTACATGTTGGCTAATAGGAAAATATTTCAAATTAGGTTTCGATGGATATTTCTGACAATTGACTGTGTTTTTTATTCAAACCATCACTGATAAACTTAAACAGTATGCTAGTTTAGATATATTTATAGCTTTTCAAAATTTCTTGAATTTTGACTATGAATATTCAATTTTGAGTAATATTTCATCAAATGTTGTATTGAAGGCACATTGGTTCCAAAATGGTCTTAATAATCAGCTCTGACCCTGAAAATAAAATAAAGAAATAAATACATATCTGTCATCTGCTGACTAGAATTTAAAGGCAAGGATTCTCAAGATGTCGTGGTCAAAGTCTGATGAGGCCTGATATTTTGATTATTTCAGTTTAACCATTAACTTCCACACGATTAAATATAAAGAAAAATTGAAAAAATTATAATAATCATAACTGAAACACAGATGTTCTTCTATGTTTATTTTCATTAAAAAAAAATTTAAAAAAAGAATTTTCACCCAAACTACACGAAAACATTGGTCAGGATCTTCTATCAGATCCCACAATGCACTGGTTCTTCAGCTTTGCACGAGCGACCGCGCGCGACACACGTTTCAGGTGTACACAGCTGAGTCCTCTGCTAACCTGCGGTTCGGAGGGACTCGTCCCGAATGCCCGACATGCCTGAAGCGATTAGGCAGAGCTCTTGGGCAGAAATGCATACAAGGGTTACACAGGGGCCTCTCCCTCTCTCTGTGACTCTCTATCCACCGCTCTTTTCTTCTGCTTTAAAGAACGAAACAAAGGTCGTCCAATCTTCTCCTGCTCAGGCCGGCCTGAGTGCTCCCCCTCAGAGCCATGGGTGGGCTGCCGGAGAAGATTCTCCCGGTGCTTGAGTTCTTTATTTTCAACTCTTCAGTCGCCCAAGAACGGCTGGAATGGTGGCGAGCAGATCAAGTGTTTCGGCTTCAGTTGTAGATTTAATCCGAAGCTCAGTGAGAACACTGTAGTTAATTCTGTCCTTTCAATGGATTCCAATTTACTTTACATTAACAGAAATCCTCCTTTTACCTCATTGTTAAATATAAATTGGACTTTGGTGGAAAGAATATTGTGGTTCATTAAAAAAAAGAGAAAGTTGACTATTGCTAAACTCCACGTCTGGCCAGAGGTTCAACTCTCAAAATAATAAGTGCAGTCACTCCTTGGCCCAAAACACTTTTGAAGGTGATAAGAAGAAACAGATACCCGATGGCATGGCTAATATTTACGGTGGATTACAGTCTACTCTGTGATATCCAGAATAAATCCACAGCTGTGTGGATTCACCTCCAGGTGGTTCCACCGCTGTGAACCAGAACACCAGTGGACGGGTCTCAAAGCGTTAACACATCGCCACACAACGCCACATACTTTCTACCTTTGCCAAATGGCTCGTGATGAATATGCCTGGGGTTTGTGTTGGTTTGCAGCCAGTGACCACAATGTAATGTGAAACATGGTACACCACAGGTGTTCCACAGAGTCAGAGAGAGAGATCTAAAAGAGACATTAATAATTTGTCATACGTTATGAAATGAAAACACTGCTGTTTATGATACAGAGAACAGAAATATAAAATCTGGTTGGATCCAGTGTGGGCATCGTTTTATAAGGGCAAAAAAAGACAAGAGAGTCAGAGGGAACTAAAAACAAATTAGGTGAAAGTCATCAGGATTCATGCACAAGAATTTTCTTTGGGACGAAAACCAAAATGTTTGTGCAACAAAATTCCAAAATGACAAGTAAATACAAGAAGACAAGTTTTGACTTGAGCTCGAGAACTGCGTTGTACGCCACCCGACAACTGTGGCTGAAACTATGAGGTCTGACTGCATGAAACTTTACAACCTAATGGACATTAGAGCCAGAACGTGGCACCACATACAGTTGTTCAACACAACAGAGGAACAAAATCCGATGTTACAGATCTCTAATCTTTATGGTGGTGCATCAAACCTGGGTCTTACATCCGCACTGACCATAGACTCTATCAAGATGGATGTGGCGTCCATGACGTCACCCATAGGTTTCTGCTGAGTGCATATGAGGCTCGTTGTGGGTGAGTCACACGTCACCATCTTGCCAAAGGCCTAACTCCTCCTACTTCCTGGCTCATCCAAAAAGAGGTGGAGCCTCCAGATTCCAGATTAAACTGGAGTGGGCCCACAAGAGGCCACGTCCTAAATGATGCACAATTTCAAACAAAGCTAAAATGACGATCAGCATGAAAGATAGAAATTCACCCCTTTTGCAGTTGTCAGAGTTGCCACATTTTGATACTTGAAGTTGCATCTGACTTAACTGAGGAAACATCACTGCTCCATTTTACCTTTCCTCACCTTATCTTAAATACTGGTATTGACACAAAAATGGATGGTACCCAACCCCACTAATTGTGAGAAGTTCCCTCCAAAAGATTAGGACGAATCATGAGGGATGTTGACAATCAATGGGAAACACTGTAGAGAGGAAGGAGAGCATGTCAGCAAGACACTGGAGTAATGATTTGCTTCAGATGGATTGTGCAGAAATTGAATGATATAATATACAATTGAGATATTCCACTTTAACGGTGTCAATACAAAATAATCCGAATCAATCACCTGTTCTTTCACTGGGCAAGGGGGGGGGCACTGTCACTTCCCTCCCAACTTTAGCTTAATGAGGTCATCAATCTTTATTTTTCCAGCTGACGTCAGTTTAGAGCCTAAATCAATCACCACACATGAATGTGACAAAAAAATCCAATAAATCCCCTTTCAAAGCAAAACAGCCATCGTAAATGATTCAAAGCTCGCCAGCTGTGGCAACAGAGCTTGATCCAAGGTGAGAGAAGGAATAACAACGCCGCTTCATACCAGGCCGGGGATGAGTGGCAGTTACTGTAACGACAAACAGAAAGCGTGAGGTGTTTTGGTTCTGCTGAGCGTTTCACACAGACCCTCCCGATGGAGGCAAATCCATGTTTCCTCGCAAAGACGTGGACATCAAAGGTGCAGTGAAGAGAAGGAGGCAGTGTGACATGTGCGGGAGGATGTGAGGAGGAATTCCATGGCACACTATAGGATTTGGCTGAAGGCCATATGGGGCACTGAGGGAAAGGTCAGCATTTTTTTAAATGCTGGCACTCAATGTCTTCATGCTCATATAGTCTAACACTATATGTATATATATATATATATATATATATATATATATATATATATATATATATATATACAGTATATATATATTACTAGTGAAAGAATGACCTAAATTCAGCAGGATGACGAATACTGGAAAGGTCACAAGCAGGTGGAACGACCCAAAACAATGACCTGGGCAGCAGGTGAACTCCAGCAGAGAGGCCAGATAGGCCATCATGCTATTTACTGGTCTGGCTGCACTTGAGATGAAATTTGGCCAAATGTGGCCCCTGAACTGAAATGAGTTACCGTATACAGGGGGACGCAGAAAGAGTGACACAGTGGTGCAGAGATAGGTATATTGCACAGCGGTGGGATTGTCAAAAGAGGCGGTGATGGGCTTTGAGGTGTTCGGACTTGTCTCACTATAAATATGAACCAATCAGGAGAGAAAGAACAGAATAGATACATTTCCACCCACTGTATTTCAATCAGTCAGCACTGTGTGCAAATACACAACACCTCCATGTGTGTATTTTCATACACATCTGCTCCTCCTCATCCTCACTCCGCGAAGGCCGCAGGGCAAACGGCCGCCTGTGACCGGGGCACCTCAAACCTCAGCTCTAAACCATCACAGACCCCAACGTAAATATACAACAAACAAGGCGCCGCAGACATCAAATAAATGTTGGTCTGAGCGAAAGCAAACATGGGATCCCTCCAAATGCACTTCCCTGTGAGCAGTCAGCTGTTTGCAGTCTGTGGCTGCTCGGGTTACACACCTGTCCACTTCAACGAGAGTCTGCTGCAGTCTCACAGCGGTGGTAAACCCCAGAGCGGCTCTGGTTCACATAGAATCCACTTTTAGCAGCCATACTCATATGTCACCCGGTGCCACTTTGAAAAGCTGTATTTTCTTATGAGCCGACTGTAAAGTGAACGTTATTCCACTTTTCATCCCATGATCCAATCCTCTACGCGGGACTTTTCTCTCTGACGCTGTAAAAAAGCGACACGAGTATCATTATTTACAGCCCTGAAACTCAATCATGAGGCCATAGGATCCCTGGTTGACCAGAGGAAAACAGTTTCATCCCCAGGTCCGGCTTCGCGCTCCCTCTTATAAACACAGCGCGGAAAAAAATACTTCCCTCTTGGGTGAAAACGTAGACAGCTCTCTTCTTTTTGGGAGAAGCGCAGAGGGGCTCCACAACTGGAACCAGATGGCTTCTTAATATGTGCATGCCTTCGCATGACTGCGCGCATGTGAGCGTGTGAGTGCGTTCAAACAAATTAATTTCGGTAGTCCCCGACATCGCGCAGAGCGAGAAAGTAACCTACGAAAGTGCAAACAATCAGCAGTAATCCTGCCAAACAACGGAAAATGCTGAGCTTTCACTGTGGAGAGGATAAAGGAAGAAAACGAGGGGAAACATCATCCTCTTCTTCTGCCCATAAACGAAGCATTAACCTGAGCGACGCTGATTACATCGCGTTGTTGGGGGCCTGTTGGGCTCAGGCCCAAACTTTAAGTATATAAGAGCAAGCCAAAGTGTGAAGTGAGTGATACCATCAAACTCTTTTCCCGATCCACTTCTGCTATCAGTTGTGATTTCTGAAGCAAAGACCCAGTCTGCTCTTTTCTCTCCCCGAGATGTTTTGCTGCCTCGGATTTCTCCCGTTTGGCACCGCGTTGTTTAGCTTGGCCTCCCGGGGTGAGCCTAAGTCCATGATGCCATTTTAGGGCGTCTTTCAAGGGGAGTCAAGGAGATGAGAGACGAGGCCATTTGATCTTCCCCTGTGTCTCACAGGTGCCACGTGAAATGCGTGTTTTTAATTATCACCACAAGTTCATAGCACCAACTGAGACGCCATTTGATCCCTTCAAAGGTGCATTCATGGTGGCAGTGAGGTGACTGAACTACATCCTCTGTAAGATGATGTAAAATGAATAAATGTATTAATCTTAGTCATTTTCCTTGTATCCATTTCCATACAGCAATCTGGTTCAGACCGTAGGTACAATCACCCCTGCTGGTGCTCTAAAAATTCACAGCAGACGTTTGCACATCATGTATTTAATTGGTATCTAACCGCTGCAATTGTTTTTATGTGCGCGAACAAAAGTGCACGTGGCTTAGCAGAGCTTTGGCAAAGTGTGTGGAAAAGACAGTGTGGTTTCGAAAACACACCGTAACCCGCAAGTGATGTTATCGTCGTAAGTCAATGCGCTGACATGCCCCACACACACACACATATACATAACAATGCATAGATTAGATCAGCACGCATCGGAGAGCGCACACACACACACACACACACACTTGCGACAAAGAATTCCAATAGAAATGTGCGGTTATCTTCCAACAGAGCCTGCAGAGGGAGAATTTACGACTCAGCGCCGTCCGTCTGAGCAACCGAAGAGTTTTAAAGTTGTCACCCCAAAGATCAGAACTATCAATTTGACAATAAATTACGGCGCAAAGGAGAAACACAAGTCAGCGGCGCATGGTCACAATCATGAATCAAGGCCTGAGCCGGCGGGATTATAAACGGTTGTAAAAGACAAGGCAGATAATCCACTAAGAATGTGTCACCTCTGATTACAGCTGTCACTGGGATACGAGTGTTGACAGATGAACTTGCTCTTAAAGGGGAATACTCCAAAAAATTCAGTTTACAACTTCAGTATTTTGAAATTTGCTATTTGCCACACACAAAAATTGTGTCAAACAAGCAGTTATTGGAATGACTAGGACACAACTGAAGCTGAATTTCAAGGGGAACTTTCAGAACGGACACCGATGAACCACATCAGATGTGACATATTTCTCATCGGAGGAGATTCTGGTCGTTCCTCTGTCTGACCACTACAAAACCTTCGCTGGGATGCTTCATTCTGCATGATCTGCTGATAATTACATGTGGCATTTGTTAATTCCCAACTCGGTATCCCCATTTAAACATCCTGCGTCCCACGCTGTCGTCTCCCTCCCCGTCCTCCAGCCCGGCACGCCACCACATCACGCAACTCGTCCGACCTCAGAAACTAAATGGCACATATAAAAAGGACGTACTGTACTTGTAGACAACACCAAAATGAGCGCGGAGCTGCTTTAATCAGGCCCTCGCTACCACATCTTCTCCGCCGACAACAATAACAGCTCGACAAAATAAACGGACTGCGGCCGGAGCTGACACGAACGCCGGGATGAGTTTATTTTCTACATCCCAGGACAAACAAACACACATCAAACCGTCACCTGTGAGACAAATACACAGCCGACCAAAAGTGTTTTCATGCACACGACGTGCAGGCTTCATGTTACGGCAGGATTTCATCACACCTGTCATCTGGGAGCGCTGACTTTGCCATTAGAGCTCCAGGAAGGCTCCTACAGGAAGCCACTTTGGACTGAAGTTAGGGCTCCATTCAGGTTCAGGTCAGTGGTGATAAATGGGTCAAGGTAATGAAGCTGCACTGTGAAGAACACCCATGGATAAAGCTTTGTGTGGCACTATCAGTGCACAAAAAGCCTGGACTGCCTCGGTGTGTGTGTGTGTGTGTGTGTGTGTGTGTGTGTGTGTGTGATTACAACAAATGGCTGTGCCAAAGGTGCATCGGTAAAAAGCAGTTTAATAAACCATTAGCTGGTGTGGGCGAGCGCTTCCCTTCCACCAAAGAGCTCTGCCTCCTCCACGCTGAGCCATATGTGTGTGTGAGAGCTAATGACTGTGATTAGAGAAGCCTGGATTAGGTCTCGCTGTGGTTCAAGACACATGTACACTGGTGCAGACACATACAGATTCACACACACACACACACACACACACACACACACACACACAGACAAACTGCAGGCTGTCCATGTGATGTGTTCATTCTGGGGAACAAAAAAAAATCCAAACAAGTTTATGATGATGTCGATTAAAGCTGGAACAATGGGTTTTCCACAAATTAGAGGTAAATGACATAGATTACTGTAACCAGCTCATCACTCATAATCATGCAGGCAACCTCTGGGATGAATAAAATCTTAACGACGTGGGTGTGCTCGCTCACTATCCAATCTCAAGTGAGAGGTTTCAAATGAGACTTTTCATTAAAGTCTCAACGCGAGTCCACATAACGCTGTCTGCATAATTATCCCATATGCTATTATTTCCTGCCCGTCAGACTTAAACCCAATTTTATTAAATGATCTCCTGGGATTCAGGAACATTGCTGCATTAAAGGCACAGTGTATAGGATTTAGTGACATCTTGTGGTGAAGTTGCAGTTCAACCTCCCAATCCAACCTTCCCTTCCAGGCACATAGAAGAATCTATGGTTGCCATTAGTTACCATTAAAATGTTTTTCCAATCTAAACTACAGTAAAAACACGGTGGCCTCAATGTAGAGGCCCTGCTTTTGATGTAAATATAAAAGGCTCATTCTGGAGTAATGAAAACAACAATTATGTACTCATACAAATAATAGATTCATTATTTCATCATGTGGTTCTGCTGATACAAATGGAAATCATTTCAGACAAATCCTGCACACTGGCTCTTTAAAGCCAACTGACAGCCAATGAGTGCAGTTCTTTTCATTGCATAACATCTTTCATTATAGAAAGACAAAGGAGTGGGGCACGAATGTGTGTGTGTCTGTGGGGGGGGTTAAGGGGGGCGGTTCTTTGGGGATTCTTTGGGCTCCATGAACTGACAGCAGGGAAATTCTCAATCCCTTAATACACAGCGAAGCACCAGTCTAAAGAGAACCATGCCATTTGTCTTTGGGAAGACTAAAGAATTATCTCCCAGTGCGGCGCAGGACAATCACCCAGTAATTCTGCACACATGGGGCGGCGAGGTAAGCCCTCCAGTCAGATCAAATTAGGCTCAAATGTCTGGAGACCTAACAGTTACGGTGGCCACCTCGCCCGGGAGGAAGTAAATCAGCTGGCCACATGGGCAGGTAGCCGAGGGCAACAGGTGGCTGTCAACTTAAAGGGAGAGAGGGTCATCATCCACTTAGGGAAAAGCAGCAAGTCTGTCTGCCACTGCCCAAGCTGCGCTAAGCTGAGCCCGGCACCAACGGGAGCAGAGGACGGGGTAAAGCCAGTTCAGGTAGAGAGTGGGCAGGGTTGAGCCGAGCCATCACAGATACAGGTGTGTTCAGGATGTCACTGTTCAGGTGAGGTCATTTCCTTTTCCAAGTCAAATATGTAGTAATAACCCAGAGTACGTGATCACCGATATGAATTCCTCAAGGATCTCACCTAATGATTTATTACAGCGGAGCACCAATAAAAGATCTTAGTGGCCCTTTCAACCCTTTCTCACATTAGTAGGTTGAATAAATAACCAGAGTCAATCATAGTGACTTCATTCAGTTGAAAAATGTCTGGACCTTTGCTTGACTTCGACTGCACGAGGAAAAAAAGGCGAAATTTAAAATCGGAGTCTTTACAACCTAATCGCTTTTCCAGACACGGGGTTATTTTTGCACTTGAAGGCTGCAGAGGAGTTACCGTGTGTCTTTGTGTGAGAATGTGAGCTTTAACACGCTCTGACAACCACAGCAGCTCTCGCTAAAACTCCCTTTGAGTCTCTGGGTGAAATATTTTACGAGGCTCATTTCTTAGATTACAATGATCAACACCCATTTGTCAGTTGGATCGTGGAAGAAGGCAGGGAGAGGCGGGAAACAGGAAGTTACAGTTCTCAAGCAGTTAGTATCATCAGTTGAATCAAAAGTCAACCTCAGTGTGTGTGTGTGTGTGTGTGTGTAAGTCTTCACACACACCGTGCGGCAGCGTTTTGCATATGTTTTTACTCAGCTTTTTTTTGTGCCAGTTCCCCGCACATTACTCAAAGACACCAGGAGGCCCATTAAAACAAAGTGACAGAACACAGTACCTCATAAAATGTTCTCAGCCTCTACTCCGTGCCAGTGTTGTGTTTTCACAGTGTTGTTGAAACGCTGTTAATTCTCGCTTAAATTAAGATTCTAGGCAATTTCCCAAAACTGCCACTGTGTGATGCAACACGGGGCGTCAATGAAATAATCCATCCGAAATAAGAAGTAATTAAAGCCCAAACCTCGCCAATGATATAGACAGAGGAAGACTAATTGTCCTAAAGTGAGATGTAACAAAAACACAGATTGTGTTGCGAGAGTGTTACTCACCTATGCAGGCGTGAACTCTGACTGAAAGCTGTGTTCGCAGAATAATGCTGTGTTTCTTTCCTCTCCTGTAAGGAAAGACAATAGAAGAGGAGGACAAATGTTAGTGTGTGTGGACATTTGGACTGCTGGGATTATTGCATACATCCTTGTGTGTGTGTACAGGGGTAGGGATGCACACAGATATACACGGCATAGAGATAAGGAAACGGAATCTGAGGCAGCCATCAACCGACCCAGAGGTTGACAGGAAGCTGACAGGGACATTTAGCAGAGCTGCTACTGTGCAGAATTATCTTCAAACAAAATCTTTTTTTCAACAAATGATAGCGTTTTCAGTCCTATTCTATGTTTGCAGAATGACTCCAACAGCGGACGGGTCGTGGAAGAGATCAGGGGAAAGGTCTCCTTAGGTGCAAAAGAAGAATGGGAGTGATTCGGGGGTCAGCCCCGCCCCCCGTGTTAATGGAGATATGCCAAGACCCTATCACCATCCTGTCAGCTGCTTACAATGTCTGAATGACGATGACAAACAAAGACGGCAACAATGCATCGCCACTCTATTCATCGCTGGATGTCAATGTGAGAGCGGCGTAGGTTGTAGTCATGCAAAGCCACATTTGCCGACTCAGGCTGCCGGTCTCTAACGGGTGTGACTTCTGTGAAATGAATGGATAAAGAAAATCGTATCCAAATAAATAAAAAAAAATCCCTCAATAGGACCAAAATCAACAATATATGGGAGGGTATCTAAATAAGCTGAACACTGTTTATGGCACTGATGCAAAATAAACTGCACTGCTCGAGTTCAGGGTGGATAAAGAAAATGTACAAATGTGTTTCTAAGTTGTTTTTGACCGACCTTGATTATCTAATCAGTGTGTTTACAATGAAAGGTCTGCTTGCGTTTACAACGAGTGGCCGATGGCGTCTTTGGCGAGCTAGCTCTGATATAGCAGCGACGGTGCGTGCGGGGTGGGTGTAGCTCAGCGGTAGGGCATGCGCTTTGAATGCATGCGGTTGTGGGTTCAATTCCCAGTCTCTCCATCCACCCTGCCGCTTGGGATGAAATTGCAGACATTATAGAGCTTAATGGCTCAGAGGTGGACTTTGCAAGCAAATGACAAGCTACCTTTGTTGCCAATGTGTTTGCATTGTCTTCCAATGGAGACAGGGCACGGCAGAGCCAAGTTGGATATATGGTCGCTTTCAAAGCCATGATGGAGCTTGCTAGTCTACATTAACCCTGGCTTTGCTAACTCACAAGCTGCAGAGGTGACTTATCAGTGAGGCGGGAGGCGCGACCAACTGTCTCCTTATTGTGATTCTATTCTATTTGTCAATGCTAAGTCACAAACCAATGAGCACATTTTTTGTAAAGTTCTCAAATTCTCCTGTTAGGGAACCGGTTTAGTTTGTTTGTCGGGCACATTCCACGTATCCGGTGTTCTGAAAACGTCCATGTTGCGTCTGCCCTTTTGTTTACAACTGAATTTGCAGATTGTGTCTTTAACCATCTGACGAGCTGAAGAGGCAGATAAACAACCCCAGTAGACACAACTTGGGACAAGAGCACAGCAGGTAGGGTTGCGCAACCCCCCCCCCCCCCCCCCCCCCCCCCGCCCCCCCCCCCCCTCCCCCCCAATCCCCCACCCTTGTCTAATTCAGCTCTCTGACAAATAAGCTTTTATGCCTCCTGCACAAAGGCTGTGCGATGGTTCAGGCTGGCACAGCGCCAGCTGCGACTGTCACTGTCAGTCACAATCAGGCAGCACAGGGTCCAACCGAGAGGAGGAAGTCGGCACAGAGGGAAGATCATGAATCCGTCTCACTATCAACAAGCGGTGTTACTGTATAACTGCTCCTCCGCCACAGACAGACGGACAGACTGACACACTGACATGGTTCCTGCAGGAAACTGCGCTGACACGCACACACAAGCAGATTAAATAGCAGTGGAAGTCTGCATATGCTCACTTCTTATCAAATATAATATCCAGAAACAAGCAGAGGTGACGAGGGAGCAACATCTGTCAGCGCTGACGTTCGCTGGCGAGATGAGACGGCAAACAGGAACTTAATCCCCCGTGATGCCGCTGAGGCAAACGGGTAACCAAAGACATTTTGTCACGAACGTCTGCTTTCTCTCGGCCTCGCTGTAACACTATCCCCGTGCTTAACCAAGACCTGAGGCTACGCAGGCCAACGTGCTCATTATCAAATTAAACAAACGTGCGTGGAATATAAGTACAGTTTTCATGTGCCCTTCTTCACAATTAAACGTGAAAATTGGACCCTCCCACATGCAGCGAAGTTCAAGAAATAATCATGACCGTAAAAATAAAAAAAGGTTGGCCAAATAACAAATTGGCTACACGTTGGGATGTAATACCGACTGAATCCCGGGATCTTACGCTCCTCTGTGCCTGGGTTTTTGGGTTTCTTCCAGCTGTGGTAGCGTGTAATTAAATTAAGCCAAGCTCATATTAAATCTGATTCATCTGGAGCAACATCAGGCTTCTGAAAAACCCCCGTTGCTACCATTGGAATAACCATGTCTATTTTTAATAATGAAATGGATAAACTTGACCATTACCCAGAACCTATTACCTCTTACTTACGTCTTTTTCTTGACCATAGGCCAAGGCGAATGGTCAGAATTAGGTTGCTTTATAAAAGATTAAATAAAGAACATGTGGGCAATTCTATTCAGCCTGCAAACGAAGAGAGGGATTGGACAATAAACCATTTCTCTGTGGCACGAATCAGATATTTCAGATTTTATCGCTTTGCCTGTCAGACTGAATACGCAAATTATTCACCCCTTGTTATTCTGTTGTACAAGCGCCTTCATAAAGCTTTGTCTCTATTTCAATACCCAGGAACAACTAGACCAGTGGACATGTGCCAGCTCCATCCTCTCTGTCTTTATCTTCAACGACATAACTGACTCTGTTTGTGAAACAACACAAAAAGTGTACCCACAGACTGACAACACAAATAGCTGGGATACAGTAAAGCCACCATTTCCCTTGAAGGCCAACTAATGCCAGACAAGGAGGAGGCCCCACAGAGAGTCTACTGACTCAGCAGTTTGTGGTGACCCCCTTCTGCTCAAGACATTTCTGCATAGTCACTACATTTAGATTGCAGAGCTAAGTCCAGCTGCAGTTATAGCTTTACTTCTATGGAAGTTTCGCAGAGTCAGCAGTCTACGCTTGCATAGACACACACACATGCTATGCACTTATGTGCAGTTACCTGCCCATCATAAATACAGAAATCTCCGGGATAGTGTTGGCCCCCACAACCGAGCAAATGTTCCATTATTATTGGAAAGCAGAGCCTATGTTTACTCAAATGTTGCCATGACCTTGATCACTTCCTGGATGGCCAGACGCACTTAAGCTACTGTGAGTGGAGCTATAAGCATCAACGTCCTCGTCCCAGAGGACCAGCTGGAAGGAATGAATTCATCTGTTCTCCAAAATATGTCCATTCCCATTCTAAAAGGTACCAATATGGCCCCTTTCAACGTGTTTGTATTGGACCTTTTCTTTTTGACCTATTACGTCACAGACCAAACAATTGACAAACAAGTTATGGTGAACCGACTGGTAACTGATGATTTGGGCAACTTTAAAGCACTTGCGTATGTGCTTTACGCTTTTACTTTTTGTACAGATGACATGCAGCGAGCCTCAGCTAGTTTGCCGACTGTTTACATGAGTGATTCATCTCAGTTTCACATTATCGGGTTTTTTCGTACAGCTTTGAAAAAGAAATATAGTGTAATTGCAGCCGGGACAACAGTTCATAAGTCCCATTACTAAGTGTGTCGAGGGTTGGTCATTGGCTGATAGAGAACCTGGTGAGGTAAAAGGGTTGAGAATTGAAGCCAACACTATCTACATGGTACATTTCCCTGTAAGAGGTTTCACTAAACATTGACCAGGGCACACACTTACACTTACACACACACACACACACACACACAACACAACCAAATACAATTGAACGCTGAACAATTACCAAACCGCTCCATCCTGTTAATAATACCCTTAAACTGCAAACACAAAAGGGACAACTGGTGTTTTATTTCCCACCCTGCAGTCAGAGACGCCCTGTGTTTGACAACTTCTCTGCTTCTTTTCAAATGTGCGTCTTCTGTTCTGCCTAAATGAGAATCGGGCGTGTTGTGAGAATCTATGTATGACACATTGTCCAAGTGGGTCAGAAAAAATGGAAATAATGAAAGTGAAGCTGTCCTGTGAGACAAGAAAGGTTGTGATGCGAATACTTGAGGCCTGCAGAGCAAGAACAGTTGTATTTTTATATGTTTGACTTCTGACTTGTTGTCGAACACATCAAGAGCATGCAGTAAAACCGAGAAAGGCATTTTCAATGCCATAATGTGGGCGTATGAATGTCTATTGTGTCTAGCAGTGTAATGAAATATCAAAAAGTGTCCTCTGCCCTGTGCGTCAGTGACACTTTTCCCACGCTGAATAAACTTTCGGAAAAATCTTCAGAAGACGAGCCAGTCCGACTTTACAAATCATCTGCCAATCACTGTCACATATGTGCACAAAAACAACATCACCGCCAACACATTAAGTCCACACATGAGTTCAATACAACATTCTATCCACAACGTGAGACCCAAATTCCCTTGAAATGCTCCTGCAGGCTCCTGCTCTTCAATCCAAGTAATCCACAAAAATATTCAAGGGTTATAAATGTCTGTAAGCACATGTCGGAACATTTGATCTTTACCGTGTCCCCCCCATACGCCGCCTCGGCTCAGGGCCACGAATGCAGGAAATTGTGTGTATGGGGTCAATCAATCCATCACAGCTAAGAGCTTGAATGTCACACCAACTACCTAAAACTGTGCAGATATGTCTGAGCACATGTTTGGACTGTGTGGTCAGTTTATGACTTGAAGTGAAACCATATCAGAGATGGGACAGGGGATTTATGAGTCACAATCTCCTATAGCTGGGCTTCATAACATGGTGTGGAAGTGATTATGGCCCTTAAGCTCCCGTGACATGGATATCTCCAGGCTGTGCGGAGCTCTGTCAGAGGATCATACTTTAATCTGATTGTAAAGACACTAGGTATGACACAGGCACCTCAGGAATGTAACCTGTCATTAATATCAATTACAGATGGATCCAGTGGCCAATGATCAGGGGAGTTAAGCTGTGAAGGCAGTACATGAATATGGAGGGGTTCTCCATCCAGAAAGTAGGTGACTGGGCTTCGAAACATCAACATTTCAAAAACAATGAAAGCATGTTTATTTGGGCTTGTTATCTAGACTTAGTGGAGTGGTGAAATTGGATATCGAATTGTAAAAATCCCCCCCCCAAAAACAAAAAACTCAAATCCTTTTCTGTCGGATAAATGTTTTGGAGTTGGATAGGGTTGTTGACAGATCGTATGCGTGTGTGAAAAGTGAAATCTAAACTAAAATGGAACAAGTAGAGGTGAAATGCCTCAGCAGAACTTTTATTAGCTCGATAATCATCAAATCGACAACACCAAGCATTGTGGGATGCGATCCTAAGCACATCAGAACCATAAAAAGCCTGCGAGCAGAACTACCCCATTTAAAAAAAAATAATTGCCTAACCACCCTCACCCCCAGCCTCCTCCTCAGACAACACTGTGTGGGTTTAATGACACACATCCATTCCAACCTGAGCCAGCTGGCACCACACGCGTCCTGGCAGGCTCGCTCGTCGACGAGCGAAGAAGTGGACCACTTTAACCTCACAGCTCTCAATAGCCTCCCATAAGCTCCCCCAACAATTTCAGATGGAACTGGGAAAGGACGGCTCCCTCAACATCCAATAGAAACACCACGCCAGAGAGTGAGCTTATGAATTCCAAGTTAAACAAATAAATCCATACAAGTTTGTGGTCCGGGCCAAACTCTCTAATGCCAACCTTTGGTTTGTGATTGTCTAAAGTGGGCGGCACATGAATGATACGGCAACATTGTTCCACGCTACATGAAAAACCATTTGGAGTCAATACCGTGACTGGCTGAGGGAAGTGTATGAAGCTGAAATGAAACTAACACAATTATAAACCTTTCTCTTCACAGTCCAGGTCTGGGGGGCGTGATGTCGAGACAAAGCTTCAGATTACAGCGAAACAACAGAGTTGAATTAGAAGCCGAGAGTCAGACGGTGAAGGGTGGAGGGTGGAAGGTGCGCGACTCTGGTTCAACCACTTGTAATGAGAACAGTGAGGTAACATTCAATGGAGATGAGGGAGATTACTCATGAGACGTGACTACACTTCATAAGTGGTTTAGATGACATCACTGCTGCCACTCGGCCAGGACGGCCAGGTATTTTAAAGGGCATGAGTGGATGAATGCCATGGGATCAGGACTAGGAGCAGTGAATTAAAAAAAATGGGATCAGGTAAAGAACAGATCAAATCCAGACTACGCAAGAAGGGAAGATGATTCTCCAATTGTTAACATCTAGAAATGAAGATGAAATATTGAGGAAATCTTTAACGTTCAGTGGGATGAACCCACAGTAGCATCATGCCGCCAATATCCACTCACAACAATCACAAAGCAGTCACGGCTGCCAATTATGACGTTTCACCTCAAATAGCTTATTACAACCAAAACACAATGGCAAAACGAGCTCTTTGACACAAACTACCATAATGAAAATGACACTAAATCATTGATGTTGCCCAATACACTCACATGGATGAGGCAGAATTTAAGAGACTTATCTGTGACAAGCCACTAAGTGCTTTACTTCTTAGGGAGGAGTCATATCATTAATTTTTATACACAAATAATAGAGAGATATCAAACTCTGAGTTCACACTACATCACAGGCTTCATAGTATCTTGCAAGACAGCTTATGTCGATTAGTATGGTTTTCCATGTAGAGTGACATTGTTATGGGACATTTGACGACGATTCATTGTAAAACTTCAAGGATTTGGGAAAGCAGCGTCCCAGTGGTGGGATAAAGCTCGACCACTCAGCTCTTCCATAAACTAACCACCTCCTGTGAGAAGCTTTTGGGTTGTAGAGCTCAATCTGTCGTGGCCTGGAAAAGGATTATTTCACTAATTCATCCTGGAAGAAAATGGTAATTATTATCATTCAGATTGCTGCAGTAGAATCAGATTAGGCAAAGGAAATATAGCAAGCAGGAAATGAATACATCCCCCATGGCCAGGGATTTAAAAGACTCCTCTTTTAGTTGCCTGAATTTATGCCTCTCAAGAAAAACAGTAATCACATTGTTCCGATTATGAGTTTGTAAAAGCCACATTGTTCTAATCAAAACTTTCTCGTCATTTGCTGGAATAATACAACTTCATGTCTGACCAAAAACAGCTAATTTGACCACAACAATGTGAACAAGCTATTTATGGACTTTCAAAGTCAACCCAGTATTCGCCAGTCAGTTTAGTGTGTTTTCAATCTGAACTGCTTTGGCTCCAGTCCCACTTTCACCTTTTGAAGAGCTAGAAATATATGACCAGCTGTTTTTTGTAGATGTGTCCAATCTATTTATTCTCAATCAGGAATAAACTGGACAATGTTTCAACTGCACAGAGGGAAATGAAGGTGACCTTACCCTCCTTCCTCCTGAAATCCCTCCAGTTCATCCCTCTGCTCTGCCAGAGTAGACTCCAAGTCCAGGTAGCTTCCATTGTGGGACAGCTGAAGGGCACAGTCGTCGGGCTAAACAACAAAAAGACATAGTTAGAACTGACCATTGTAAATTGATGAGTCACATGTAAGTAAGGCGAAGGTGGTTCTTCTGTAGGTCAATGACGGAACTGTACCATGGGCTTTTTTTTAAGGATGAATCTGGACTGTACCACAGAGTGTTCTTTCTTTTATCAGCACCTGTCAGCACTCTGGGATGCAGGCCTGCAGAGGAGTCATGCAGATCTGGAGCAGCATTGAGAGTCTGGTGCCTCTGTGCTCCTTGTCTGATAAACTATCATCACACACGATGACTTTTTAGAGGGGCTATGATTTGTCTGCTCCTGGAAGGCTGTCATCGGCTGACTCTGGTCAAGGAGATGAAGAATGAGCCTGTCTGTTCACGTGTTGGCCTGACCTCCAAATTGGTGATATTAACCTATTTATATCCCTGAGGCTGTCGGCTCTGCGGGACAGCGGCTCCGGCAGCAAGAGAATGGACAGGGAAAACAAATACCATTACAGGAGGGCAAACATATGACTTAAGTGTGTGTGTGTGTGTGTGTGGGGGGGGGGGGGGGGCGTTACGGGGGGGGGGGGGGGGGGGGGGGGGGGGGGGGGGGGGGGGGGGGGGGGCATGGTTCGGCCTCATATGCAGTCAGGGTGTGTAAAACAACAGTCTGCAAACATATGGAAGACAATAAATTTGTCTTTTCTTGTCAGACACACTTTGAGGGCAGCAAAAATAACATAAGATTAACATTCATCCTGGCAAGACATTGTTTTCTCTTGAAGGAATAAAGGCAAGCATACAGTACATATGACATGTACAAATCATTTGTTTTAAAGTTACAAATGTTATTGCCAGATCTGATGCTGCTCAAGTGAGTCAAATACATGAATAATTGAACCTAAAGAATAAAAGCAGGATGTGTTCAGCCACACTATTTGAGTTACTCTGCTACATTGCTCACAGACCATATCATACCTGAGAAATGAAGTTATGGTAAGTCACTATTACAATCTGTCTTGAAAGCCATAATCAGACATGAGCAGTTAGGTGCGGACATTATCAAAGGTTTGCCTTTCACAAAGGAACAACGCAGCGACAGAATCCGTGAGTCATACGTGATCACAACAACAGGACAATCTCCGCAGCATGCAATATACTGTATGTATATTGGTCTATCCCACAGAGGTCTTAAGGAGGCTGGATCTCATGGGGGCTATCCTCGCTCATTAGCACATCTCTGGTGGCAGGACACAATGAATGAAATGCGCTGTTTGTTTACGACACATCATCAATGCATTCTGCCATTGTAAAGACAGGTCTTACATTGGGTCTTTCCAAATAAACCTCACGGCGTTCCACATATTCCAGTTTTAAACATCTTACATGTTTGAAATTCAGATGTGTTCCAGTTCAGTGCATGTCTTAAAGCAACATATAGGGATCAATGGGCTGAATAATATTCATTAGAGACAATGACCTAAGCACAAAGCCAGACCTTCAATAGCTCAAATAATCTTGTTGTTTCTAGGACAGACACAAGTCTTATTTAAAGGCAGTTGTTTACGTCTGTTGTTTATGCTCTTAGCGAAAGGAAACGACTGTGACGGAGATCAAGGGAAACAGGTAGCCAGTGCACAAGCCAAACCGAGTCATACTGTGCACAGACGTGGTGGAGGCAAGAGCCTCTCTCCAGATTACAGGACAGGTTTTGGACTGACAGGAAATCCAGACATCAGAGCCAAAGTTAGGGCCACTATTTTTATGCCTATATGGACAGACATGCCTTGGAAAATAATGGGTGTGACGGTAATACGAAATGTAGCGTGTCGAAGGAGGCAAGCTAAATCATATAGGTTGACCAGTGGTTTGGCCCTGTATAACCTAAGAGACATGGAAAACTTTTAGAACCTTGGAAAAACTAATCAAGAACAACACTTTATATTGAATATCTGTTTAGTACCACCAAGGGATCCTTTAATGTCTGAATCACAATCTGCATTGTTTTAGTTTTATAGTTCTTCTCTTGCTTGCATCATTTAAGGTTTTCAATATGCCTCTGCTTATTCTGGATCTCTATTTCTTTTTCAAACAAAAATGTTGTTGATTGAGTGAGCTTAAAATGCAATTTTTTTTTCTGTAAGTTTTTATGCCCTGTCAATCAACAAAATGCTTTTTATTAGTTTTTCTACATGAATGTTTTCAGGGTGAGATCATGTGTATTTCTGAAATTTGAGGATTGGATAAAAGGGTACAAAATATGTTGGTTCTCTTGCAGCTTTACGGTCTGAATCACAACCTGAAATAGACAAAACATTGGGCAGAATTCGCAGCTGTAACCAGTGATTAGTGAGCTGTGGAAACAAGCAATGCATTTCTCCACATAAGGTTCTAACTCAATGACCAAGAGCTTGAAAAAGACTGAGAAGTCTAAGAGAACTACACTGTCCATTAATCAAATCCCATCGGGTTATTGGTTAACTCAGCTTTGTCTTTGTACACCCATCCCGTAATGGGAGTTCCTTTGGTTTCTCATTATATAATAAACCTGATTGGAGCTCTTGCCACGGTAAACAAAGCTAGGTCGATGCCCCTTAATCCAGGATATGGTGCTTGCTAGTACCAGATTACAAGTATCAGAGGCTTCCTCAGCCATCCCAGCGCCCAGGACGTGAACCCACGGTGGCCCTGGGACGGCCAAGTCCAGAAGTAACCACAAGTGCTCCTCTCACACACTGAGGTCTGGCCTCTCCCTTCAACCACCATCCTGTGGTCCACTGACCGGGGAGGCAGTTAAGGCAGAAAGAACTAAAAATAAACACCATGCAATTTCACATTTCAAGCTGCTATCTCACTTCAAATGTCTTTGTCTTCCACACGTGAAAGGCAGCTGAAATGTGCAAGCATCGACTTCTGGTTTTGAAACTCGTAATCACCAGATATTAATGACAAGACTTGTATATTCTTTGAACATATTACCCATGGGCCGCTTGAAAAGCAGAGAGCTTTTATCTATTTTATTTTTTTAAAGGTGAGGGGAGTATCCGTGGAGTTACTCTTAAGGCCAGTGGTTTAAAAGACATTAAAACACACTTGATGCATGAAGGAGAAACCACAACAGTAATCTCAACTTCCTGTCAAGCATGCAGGAGATGAGTCCATCCACAGACGCTGCATTCTTCCACTGAGACAACCCTCCAAAACACAGAGACTGGGAAAACCTCAACTCTGCATAACAATGTGTAAAAGAATTCAAAGGACCTCTGACAGGCATGAAGAAGCAACCTGTATTTTACAGCATTTAACATAACTTCTCATTATGAGACTCTGTAATTTCACAAGGAAGAAAAAAAGACAACGCAGGAAAACAACCAGCCCGAAATTTAAATCGGTAAAGTGAAAGTCCATTCACCGAGATGCGGCCATATTTTCCCTCCCTGGCATTCTGCTTCACAAACTGAAGTGAAGGCCACTGAGACACCGAGTGAGCAAAGCACAAACAAAGGGGAAGGCAGATGAGTGTACATTAAAAAACTGTAGAAGAATAACTCCCAACCGATCTTTACCTGAGGACAAAGTCTTTTTTTCAAATATCAAGTCAAGTTGTAAGATAAGAAAAGATAATGAGTAATTAACAAAATGTTCTTGTTCAAGTAACATCACTGATTAAGGGATTGAGGTTATAATGGCTGTTGATGAACGCTGGTGTTAGAAAAGAAGATATGTAAGAATTTCCCTGGCAACTGGTCCAAGATGTAGCCAAGCAACCACCTCCGGGCTGACAGATGAGACCAATAAGAAAGTGGAGGTGACCCTGCAATTCACAGGGTGGACACTTGAGGCTGGCTCCACAGTTGTCACTAATCCCTACTCACTGTTCATTTGAAACTCACAGAGAGTTACAACTAAGCGCCACTGTGCCATCTGATGTGCATAACACACAGAGATAACAAAAACTACCCGCACACACACACATTTGTGCAGCTTGTGGAAAAATCTAACCAAAACCAATGCTTTATTTTCATCAGAGCCAGCTGATGCCTAACTTTAACTTAAACCGAACCACATCTCCCATCTTACCCCCAACCTAAACCAGGTGCTCAGAAATAGCCTCATAATGACCAGGCTTTGGTCTTCACAGTCTACTGGTCATGACAAGGTCAGTGTTTATGTAGGAAAAGGTCCTGAAAAAGTGACAAACACACATTTACGCACGTACACGCACACACACAAACGCATGCACATGCACGCGCACACACACCCTCTTGAGACTGCAGACTGAAACTGACAGGACCAGCCCAGAGACGGCACATGGTGTTTTGACTCCCTCGGCACCATGTGTTAGCAGTGCACTATTAATACCAGGTTGACCTGCACCATAGAGACGAAGTGCAAAGACAACTGGTTTGTTGTCAGAGGTCTTTACAAAGTGACACCAACATGTTGGTGTGAATCAGAAAATCTCTTGCTCAAATGTGGTAACGCTCTCCTCATCCTCCTGTTATTCTAATTTTTGAAAATCAGAGGTGCTGCCTCCCTCAGGTCACTGCAAACCAACCATGCACTGGAAAGTCCACCACCGATGCTCCCTCTCTATACCTTTTTTTGCAGTCCTGCTGGAACTTTGCTAAACTGAGACCAGTCAACAAGACAAAGTACATCAGCTCTTTGTTTATGTTTTTAATTCTACCCCGCTTCCCTCTCATCGCCCCAAACAGTGGAAAGCATTTCCATCCCATCCTGCCAGTCGGGCAACACAACCATAGCCAGGCTTGTGGTGATCCACAGCATCCTGAGGCGTCATCGACTTATCTTACCGCCTCTATACTCAAGCAAGACCGAGTGCCCCTGATGTGACAGAATGAAGAAAGACCCAGATTAACTTTCTATTTACTCGACTTGCTGACCAGACCAAGATGAATGCTCAATAAAAGACTTAACCTCAGATGCTGTAACCCTTTGTTTGTTTTGAAAGGGCTGCGGATGAGTCTTTATGGAAATGTGTTCAGTTAGACATGGTCAGAAAATGAAAACTGACTTAAATATTACAAAATATGTTGCTGGCTTTCTTATCTATGGCAATTCACCAAGGAGGAATATTTAGTTAGTTTCAGCTGTTTAAAACTTGCCTTGCTGTTGCAGATCCTAGAGAGGACAAGTTTTATGACCAAAACAATGTGTAAAGTTCAACCTTCTCAGAGAAATATGGCTAAAAAACTCAACATTACAGAGTTGATCAAACATAATCCAGAAATTCACTAAAATATGTGTCACTTGCTATTTACAATTATGACACATATGACAGTATGGGCACATGCTCACAGAAGTTACTATGGGATCAGAAGAGTTCTAATACAAATCCCAAGATCTGGGTCAATCCGGGTCAGGAATTACCCTCATCCATCCTTCCACAACTGACCAACTGGCCATTTGACCCAGTGGTCTTACTCTTACTGGGGCCAACAGCAGATGCATTGGCTTCAGTCTGACTATTGATGGCAAAAAAAAAGTTGGCTATAGACAAGACATCAAGATCCTAATTAAAATGAGAAGAAATGCATCACTTTCTTTGATGAAAACAAATGAACATCATCAACAAGTCATCACCTTCATGTTTTCTGTTCCCATGGATTCTTTTTTCATTTTTTTTAAAACATGAAAGAAAAGTGACAGAACATTTTTTCCAGGTTTTGAAAGGTCCGACAAAGTCTGGGTAATGGTTAGTGGGAAGTTTCAACTGAGAGGGGATTAGTGTTGTGGTTGAGGTAAACATTAACAGATGCCTGCCTCCCCCTAGTCAAATAATAGATGTCTATTCACCCCTGATATCACTCAAAGCCACATAATATGCGTATCATTCATGTGATGTCACATTAAAGGTAGGCCCTCCTGACAGGGTGCATGTGATTACACTTTAATGTTATGTCGAGGCTGCATCAGCATCACAGTCACTGACTCTATCCATGGTCCATTAGGTTTGTTTGGTGGTAACCACATCAACAGTGATCAAGCTAATTATTAAAGGCACAGTGTGTAAGATTTAGGGGATCTATCAGCGCATCAATTCAATATGATGATAATAATTATGTTGCCATCAGTGTCAAAATCTATGGAATTAAGCTTTTAGTGAGTTTTCTAAAAATCATTTATGAATGAGTCTTTGGTGTTTCCAACAGTGTGGCCAAACCAAACAAGGGCTTTCACAGAAGACATTCACATTTTTTTTTTAAATATAAAAGGTCTCCAAGACACTTTGAAGAAGAAAATTGATTTTAAGTTGGCTGCAATGAGCAACTTCACCAGAGGATGCCACTATAGTTTACATACTGAGCCTTTCATGCACACGTGCAAACTTTGCTTCAAAGAAACATGAGGATAATCATGAGAGTAGAAAGAGGTGAAGTTCATACCTTGTGCGGGGCTCTCAGCAGCCTGTGGACTCCAGCTATCTGATTGATGAGGGGAATATCTTCCCTGAAAGTGTACAGTGGTGGTCTGGTGGGCTCGGGGAAATTGGTGCTGTTGAATGGATCAGTATCATCTAAGAACTGCACCCTACAGATGAAAGTAGCCATGATGTATCCATGCAAAGGCGCTGCTGAGATGATCAAAAAGAAATGGATGCGACAGGGGCCGCAGCCTGTGTGACAGACAGGTAGACAGACAGACAGACTGCCAGACAGCCACACAGACAGTCAGCCCTCCTCCCCCGGACGAGCGGCAGGTCTCCTGCAGCAGCAAAAACCCCGCAGCCTCCTGTTATCCTTGGACCTTCTCCATTCGCGTTACGCTGCGCAGAGGAGTCGGGACGGTGCGCACTACAGTCTGAAAGTAGACATCCAGGGTGTGAGCTCCGTGAGGGACACGCTCAGTCAGAGCGCCGCGGCGGCCAAGGGCATTGCGGGCGGCCGAGGTGCGGAGTCAGACTGCGGACAGGACTGCAACACTTAGCGCCCCGAGTCTGATGGTGAGCGGCTCTCTCCTCCAGAACTCTGCCGGGGCGCGCGTGCACGCTCACACACGCACACACAGACACACACCAACACAGGCGCAGCAGCTGCAGCAATATACACTGCCACACAGCCCGGCACCGTTGACAGGCGCAATGGCGGCCTCCAGTGGCAGGAGTGAAGAATTACAGAAAATGCACTGCAGAGGAAACAGAGATAAGATGCATTGCAATAAAAGATGCGTACGGTGGCTTTGAAGTGCAAATCACAATGGAAAACACAAGTCAATTACAAAAAAAAGAAACGAAAACAACACAAAAACTCAAGATGTGCAAAAACAATGGAAATAATGAAAACACAAATGCACAGAAACCCAACATCATAGAAGAACACAATGGGCAGACAACACAACTACTAAATAAAGCACACTGCAGCAAATTAAATAAAAATAGAAAACAATAGCATGTTAACAAATGACAAAGAAATAATTACAAATAAGTAAACACAACGCAAAAGAATCCCAGTCCAAAAAGAAAACACACCTGGCTGGAAATAAGGAAAAACTATGACGTAAAATGTGCACTTCAAGGCCATGACAAGTATATATTTAGCATTTAAGAGATAGAGTGAATTATTAATAGGTTTATAACACTATGACACATTCAAATAAAGTTAAGTGAGACCCACAAGGCAAGCATGAACCTTGATCATGTTTTCATTACATGATTTTTTTATTATCAGTGTAAAACCTGAGAAGGAATTGATCAAGCATTTGAATGGAAATTAATAAAACGAAGGTATTATCGGTTTATCCCTTATTCACTTGTCATAATGGAGCTCTAATAGAAAATCAGAGCCATATCAGAATATGTCAAAGATTGATCGCTAAAGAATTAAAAATATTCAAATAAGATGTTCAGTATGCTGGAATAAGACTAAATGGGATTTGTATATTTTTGTTATTGCCCTTGCATTTAGATTAAGTGGATCCCTCACCTGTGACTCTCCCTAAAGTTTCTACCTTTTCTTTTTTTCCCCCGGTAGTTTTTCCTTACCCTTGCTGACAGTCTAAGGACAGAGGATGTTACCCACCATGTGAAGCCCTGTGACACAAACTGTGATTTGTGAATGCGGGCTATATAAATAAAATTTGATTAAGATATTTTGATTTCTGCCATTATCCCAAAAATATTCTCTCATACCATAACGTGAGCCTTGATGAACAGACACACGAACAGGAAATGTTTTGTCATTTGGAGTAACTGACTGATGCCGGTGATGCAGTACAATGAATCCTATAAAAATGTCTCTTATCTCCTCCTCGGGAACAGTGAACTCTGAAATATGACCCATCCCTATCAGATAAGACACTGGTTAATTACCATGTGCGTTCCTGCGGCGTCAGACTTAAAAGGCTGCACACATCATCTCCCCCTGGAAGCGTTCTGACAGCACAGTGAAGTCAGTCTATTTCAAACCGGCTGGACATCATCTTGTTTCGTGAGTGAGAAAATTTCCATCTCATCAAAAAAAAAAAAAATAAGGCTGAAATTACAGGATCAGTGTTTGGGACATCATGAAGCTAAGGATCCCTAACCCGGGTCTGGAGGATAGGATCCTGACCCACGAGGAGCTTGACAAGCTCGAGGAGGAAGAGGTTGACTCCCGACCAAAATGGGACAACAAGGCTCAGTACATGCTGACCTGCGTGGGCTTTTGTGTGGGGCTCGGAAACGTCTGGCGCTTCCCTTATCTGTGTCAGAGTCATGGAGGAGGCAAGTGATTCTTATTCCATTGTCTAACATGTTGAATAATACTGTTGGGACTGCAAAAGCTAGTCAGTTTAATCAGGTGTAATTAATAGTTAAATGGTTTGCAACTTATGGTGATCAATCAATTAATCAAAAGTCTGGTTTAGAAAGGCGTCTCTTGAAGTGGGGGCAGTACATGTTCTATGCAGCAAAAAACAATATGAAAATACTATATATACTATTAAGTGACTAATCGACAGATTCATTTATCTTAAAAATATTAGTTAGCTACAGTCCTGATATTCAATAAGCATGCCGTATTATGTTGAATACAAAAAGAATAAGGGTCTCCTCTGTAAAACAAAAAAAAAAAAAGATAAATAAGAAAATAGATCCAGTATCTACGATGTAACATTTAATTTATTTGTGTGAACTTGGAATTTGTCCAAAGGCCAATTTAGCAGGTGTCACGTAAGAATGTCTTTTACTGTCGGAGAATCCTTGAAAAAGTGCTGCAAATGCATATAACATCAGTCATTACTTATTGCACAATAAATCCACCGGCATCCATTCTCTGAAAGATTAACACAATGCTGTAATTGATTTGACTTTTTCCTTTCTTTTCTCCAACACATTTAAGTAAAAAGATGTATACAGACAGTACAGAGAAGGTTAACTGTCACAATTCTTCCAATAATTTTATTGTTTTGTTTCTCAGGTGCGTTCATGATACCGTTTCTGATCCTGCTGGTCCTCGAAGGAGTCCCACTCCTGCATCTAGAGTTTGCCATTGGTCAACGTTTAAGAAGAGGATCTTTGGGACTGTGGGCCCAAATTCATCCGTATTTAACTGGCATTGGTGAGCAACATGTTGCGTAATGATTGCTACAACTAGTAAAAAAGATGTCATAAAAACCTTAAGGGGACACTTAGTATAGGGCATACATTTTCATCAAGTATTGCTCTTCATCTACAAAGAAATTGGAAAGAAGAATAGCATCCTAATAACAAGCAATTCAAAACGCTGCTGTAGAATACATGACAGCCAGAGGTTAGCTATAATTAGAAAGTCATCCATGATGTAATCTACATTAACAAAGCTGTCCTCCCAGCAGCCTTTCCCCCACCCATCTATGTTCATGTGTTGTGAGGGTGTAGCTCTCACTGCCGAACTGATGGAAGGGGGCAGATAGCATGTGTTGGTTAATATTTTTCAGCTCTTTCTAGCTTTTCCAGAACGATGGCTTCCACCTTTACTAAGTCCCTTCCTGATGCATTCAACTCCCTTCCATCAGTTTCTATAGCAACCCATCCAACTGTTTTGGTGGAATCCTCCAAACGAGCAAGCAGTCTGACACAACAGACACAAACAAAAAGATATAGATAGTACAGACAGTGGATAGAAGATGAGATACACCTTTTTAACTGTTCTTTTGCAGGTGTTGCATCCATGTGTGTATCTTTGACGGTCAGTCTCTACTACAACACCATCCTTGCCTGGATCATGTGGTATTTCTTCAACTCATTCCAAGAGCCTTTGCCATGGAGCCAATGTCCTATGAATTCCAATTTAACAGGTATAATCATCACCTGAACTGAACACATGCAGACATGTTGAAAAGTCTTGCTTTTAGCTCGTGTCACACAATCTTTTTCAAATTCTGCCAGGGCTGATCTCAGAGTGTGAGAGGAGCTCCCCCATGGATTATTTCTGGTACAGGGAGACTCTCAACACAACTCCATCCATCGAAGAAAACGGTGGACTGCAGTGGTGGTTACTGTTATGTCATATCTGTGCGTGGTCTGTGCTTTATGTCTGCATCATTCGTGGGATTGAGACCACAGGAAAGGTGGGAATTCATGTTTCGGACAAGTTTTGAAAGAATTGTTAATGAAGCAAAGCAATCATTTTGTACTCTTCTTCTTTTTTCCCCAAGGCTGTGTATGTGACTTCAACTCTGCCCTATGTGGTGCTGACAATATTTCTGATCCGAGGACTGACTCTTAAAGGATCTTTGAATGGACTCAAGTTTCTCTTCACGCCAGATGTAAGTTGCATTTTCATCTACTACCATAGAGGTTGATTCCTGTGGCCTGTTTCGTGTCCGAGTTACTGAGTTCTTACAATTTCTCTTCCCATCAAGTAACATAAAAAAAATTTTTTTGAAGCATACTCGTGAACCATCCCCTAAAAAAGAGTAATTTCAGGCAGTATAACTCTCAAGTTCCTCTAGGGTACACCTATCAAATTGAAAGTCAGTGGGTTGAACCCGGCATGACGATGATTAAAAGAAGGCTCACCAAACACAGAATTGTATTTGAGCAACTAGAACAATGCTGTGGTACTCTGCTCTACACCTACTCACATGCCTGTTCGTAATCCAGTTAGGCTTCAATCATTTAACAGAAGTTAATCAATATTGAACATATCCTGTGTTTAAATTACAGAAAAATCTTGACACTGCACTTCTTCAGAATTTTACAATACACATGACAAGTGTGGGGCTGATAAGACTGACAGTTCTTTAGATATGTAAGCCACAAGACATGCAGAGATTACGGCAAGTAATAAACCCTGTTCTTCCTGTAGATAACAAATGAGAATAAACTGAATGCATTGTCCTTTAAGCCCATATTTGAATACTATTTGGTAATTAACAAAAAGTTATTTTAACCATAACTGATGACATCATTTCTATCTCAATGTGCCTTACATTGAGTGCAATAAGAGGTGCCATACAACATTGTACTCTCTGATCTCTTCCAGTTAAATGAACTGGCAAATCCAACAACATGGCTGGATGCAGGTGCTCAGGTTTTCTATTCCTTCTCACTGGCGTTCGGGGGTCTCATTTCCTTCTCAAGCTACAACTCAGTGCAGTGAGTCCGTCTTCATCAGCTGAAGTCTATGTCTTTTAAAAGTTTATACAATTTGTCTGACATAATAAATGTTTTCCTTTAGCAACAACTGTGAACAGGACGCAGTGATCATCTCCGCCATCAATGGTTTCACCTCCGTCTTTTCTGCAATGGTCATTTATTGCATCATTGGCTTCAGAGGAACAGAGAGATATGACAACTGTCTTGATGGGTATATCTTTTTTTGATCACACATTATAGCTGCTAATATGCTGTCATGTTGCAAATGGCCTCTTATACTTGAATGTTTTTTGGGTTTCAGAAATATATTGGCATTGCTAAACACGTTTGAACTACCTGACGGCTCCATCACAGAAAGCAATTACGATGCAGCTTTACTACATTTTAATCAAACACATCCTGATGTTATTCAAGGGATGGATCTCAAAACCTGCGTCTTGAACACATTTCTCAGTGAGGTAGGATTTTACCATGATGACCATTTCTCCACCGGTACAGCACGTTTCAAATGATACATGGAATGTTTTGGCGATAACAGAATGCTATGTATGTGTCGATAGGGAGTTGAAGGAACCGGTTTAGCCTTCATTGTGTTCACCGAGGCCATCACCAAGATGCCTTTGGCACCGCTGTGGTCTGTCCTTTTCTTCATCATGCTCTTCTGCCTCGGCCTCTCTTCAATGTTTGGAAACATTGAAGGAGTTATAGTGCCACTTCAAGACCTTAGAATTTTCCCAAAGAAATGGCCAAAGGAGGCCACCAATGGTAATTCCTTATCTGCTCTCTTGTTATCAAGTGACAAGGCATTGGAGTATGTGTGTAAACTCTCATCTCTCTTATTTCTCCAGGTATAACGTGCCTGCTGTGCTGTCTGGTGGGTCTGATATTTATTCAAGGCTCAGGAACCTACTGGCATTCACTCTTTGACACCTACGGAGGATCCGTCCCCCTTCTGGTCATCGCCTTGGCTGAAATGTTCACAGTGATATACATATATGGGGTCGACAGGTAATCTCAAATACAAATAGTATTTTGTAAACATTCATGTCCTTTTAAGGAGCAGCAGGGATCTTCCTAACAATAGCTAGCACAATCATACAAAATGAGTAGATCACACAGTAATAGTAGTTTTGATATACAGTATCTACACAGCTGTCATATACATTTTGTAATATTAAATTTAAGATGTTCTTCAGGCTACTCAAACTACTTCAAGTCTTCTTCATCAGCCTAAACCAGGAGAGTTTGTGCGATCAGTTGGATATAAATCAAGGACTTTGCCAATTAATGAGAACAAAGAGCAGTCACTGTATTAGATACTATTGGACCACCTTAGTTTAGAGACCTAGTTGTTTGACACATTACTGACAATGCCCGTCACCTTCCTCCTCCAGGTTCAATGATGACATTAAATTCATGATTGGACACAAACCCAACATCTTCTGGCAGGCAACATGGAGAGTCATCAGCCCGCTCATCATGCTCTTCATCTTGATCTTTTACCTGCTCACAGAAATTTCTGCAGAGCTCCTTTACAAAGTTTGGGATGATGAATGGGTAAATATGAATCTACTTTGAGTTTAACAACTGGTACTTATCAAGGGATCTTTTACTTCAATTCTTTTTTTAAATGACTCTATGTCTGTCTTTTCAGGTCGGTTTCCCAGTACTGGAGGAGAAGCCACATGCAAACTGGATCAGTGCGATCATCTTCATACTAGCAGGGTTACCCAGTCTTGCGATACCTTTTGTTGCAATCTGGAAATGCATCAGGGCAAAAACAAAGAAAAGTGAAAAAGCAGACTTCGGTGGCACTTGACTGTTGACTGAGTTGACTGAGCACACTGAAGTCGACAATGCCTCCAAGAAAATGTGTCTAAAGTTCTTTAGCAAAATTATCATGACTATCACGGTTTAATTTACACGTGTATTCAATGTTGGACTTTGTTATATAAAATAAGTGTGGGAGGAATTATGTTGTGTTATATAGAACATGTATGGGAGACAATAATTGTGGGTGAGGGATGACCAACTGTACCAAAGTATTTTCTGTCTAGATGGAAATAATCACATGTTTTATCATGTGATCAAACATTTTTTGACAAGGTATTTGTCAAAAAATGGTATAAGGTATAAGTAAAAAGCAAAGATGAAAGGTATCTAGCAGGGAAAGCCTTCCTTGTGCCAACAATGTATATAGCTCACCATATCAGCACTAAATATAAACTGTTTGCTCTAAAAATAAAATGTGATGTAGAGGTGTGTAACAGTCTGTGTCACATTGACACAACTTCTTTTTCTACACATCTTTCTTTCTCTCATGCAAACACCCAGATAATTGGCAACAACAAAAGAAATCTGTGTAAAAACATTTTTTTTTAAATCATCCTCTGCAGGCAGACAGAATACAGCATTCAGTCTGAACATACTTTTACACAGTTATCTCTATGTGTTCAATTGTCAGGAGAATGAAGACCTCATCTTAAAACCTCAGCTTAAAACCTCCAAACACACATGGCCATACACACATGCACACACAAAGGGTATTTAAAAAACATGTGCACTATCACAGCCGGTTCCCGATTTGAGTCCTTTGAGTTACGATCAACAGCCTCTGTTATCAGCACCATATAATGTGACTTTACACAAGGGCCTTTCATTAAACTAACAAGCCACATTGTTCTCACAGCCTCAAGACTCAGCAGGAAAAATACGGCTGATAAAGCAAGTCTCACCTCCATGCAAACACGTCTCCAGGTTTCCTTTGGAACTAGTCGGGAAAGGTCACACAGGCAAGCGCACATTTCAGCTCACCTCGTTAAATTCACCAAAATGACAAAGAGCATAGAAGTGGTGGACAGCGAACCTGAGGGTGGCGAGCTGACAAAGATTGTTGAAAGGCCAAAATGGGACAATAAAGCTCAATATCTGCTGAGCTGCATAGGTTTTGCCGTGGGACTTGGAAATGTGTGGAGATTTCCATATTTGTGTCAAATCTATGGTGGAGGTAAGAGCATTTCATTTACATTTTATTAGATTTTCCTGAAGCAGAAAAGCAAAGTTGGACAAAAATATGCCTTTGTACTTGGGTTCTCCCCTTTTTCAATCAATTATTAAAAAGCAAGGAAAAAACAACATTAAAAGTAGTCAAGATAAGTTCATCATGTTTATAAAATATTGACACTATATAAATTACTTTAGTCTCCAGGGTGAGTTCAACTGATGTAAAACTAAAATTATGTTTCCTCTTCAGCCTTTATATAACCAACTGTCTTACCCTATAATAGTCATTGAATTGCAATGAATGAAATAGACACTGGTAAAAATATGAGGGCACAGATATGACACCCTGATTTTCATGCTTTATCTCATTTGTCATGTTCAGAATTGATGTTTGCAAACCATGAATAATTCAATTGACAGTCAAATATAAATATCCACATTCTGAATGAAGGAAATCCTCCTAATATTTGCTTTCAGCCTGCAGCTTTACGATGTAATAACTTGCAGGACCATTCAATGAAAAACAGAGGGAATATAAAATGTTACTTCGATCTCATGTAGTTGGTGTTTGTTTCTTGCAAATGTCACTGACGTTATTGTCTTTGTAGCTTTGACTGGCTATCCACATTTTCCTTTGCAAGATAAACATGAAAGCGTGTTGATAATAAAAAGCTTTGTGATCAGAAACTCAGAGGCTTAAGGAAATGCAAATGCATTTTGAAGGCTAGGTCAGTATCTTTCTGAAATGTCATTTTTAATATCTAATTTGCTTTATTCAAGGAGCCTTTCTGATTCCTTATGCCATCGCCTTCGTGTTTGAGGGACTCCCTTTGCTGCACATGGAGCTCGCCATTGGACAGCGGCTCCGCATGGGAAGTGTTGGAGTGTGGAACTCAATCTCCCCTTATCTGGGAGGTCTAGGTGACAACATTTGGTGACAATAAGCTCAGACATTGATTTTCACTTGGACATTAAGGAGCCAAAATGGCAGATAGATATGTAAAATCTGATGACTTGGATTCATCCACTATCTGTATTGTAAATGAATTTATGATGATGTTTATCATCAGGCGTGGCTTCCTTGGTGGTGTCCTTCCTTGTCGGCCTGTTCTACAACATGATCTTGGCCTGGATCCTGTGGTACTTCTTCCATTCTTTTCAGAGTCCACTCCCCTGGAGGAGCTGCCCAATAAACTTGAATCATACTGGTAATAGTTGCTGCATCATGATAAAATAGAAAATGCTGAGGTAAAGAGGCAAAGTCCCAATGCATTAATGAAACATGATTCAATAACAGAATCTCTTTGATGCAGGCTATGTGACTGAATGTGAGAAGAGCTCACCGGTGAACTACTTTTGGTATCGTGAGACGCTGGACATCACACCAGACATCGAAAGCAGTGGGTCTTTACAGTGGTGGCTGGTGTTGTGTCTCGCATGTGCTTGGTGCCTCGTCTACATCTGTTTCATACGTGGAATCGAGACTATTGGGAAGGTAATCTGTTTATCTGTTTCCAGCTATAAACAGTGCTGCCATTACACATCCATCTTTCTGTCAAGAAAGAATAACTGATAAGTGTTGGTATCATGACATTGACACTGTCTTTTCTAAAAACAGACTAAAAGTCTCATGAATACGAAATGGATACTGCTTAACATGTTTATCACAGCTTTCACAAAGGCTGTAGTAGATGTTGCATGATATGTGATAAGAGAATTTAATCATGGGACATGAGTTTCTCACCACTTGGCTCTTTTCAGAAAAATACACTAACTGTATCAGCTGGTTCATTTCAAAATCTGCACAAGGAAGTCGTAGGTTGAGGCGCTTATCATGAATCAGTGTCTGACCTTTCTCAACAGGCAATTTATTTCACGGCTACTTTTCCATATCTTGTTCTGACCATCTTCTTGGTCCGAGCCTTGACCCTGTCTGGAGCCAGTGACGGTTTAATATATCTTTTCACTCCAGATGTAAGTTTGCGCCTCACTGGGTTCTTTTTACTCTTAACTAAGATCTGTAATCTAATAAAACCCAATTATTTTTCTGGCACAGTGGGAAACCCTGAAGAATCCCAAGGTCTGGTTAGACGCTGCTACTCAGATATTTTTCTCTTTGTCGCTGGCCTTTGGAGGAATGATTGCTTTTTCCAGTTATAACCCACAGAAGTAAGACAATTTACATCCGTTTACATTCACAGAATGGTGAACAAATACTGCCAACTGAGACTGTATTCTGTTATCACAGGAATAATTGTGAGAGAGACGCTCTAATTGTTGGATGTGTGAACAGCTTCACTTCCTTATACGCATCAATTCCTATTTTTGCAATTCTTGGATTCAAAGCGAATGAAAACTACAATGACTGTAGAAACTGGTAAGTCTCACTGAGGTAATTATAGTTAGCCAAAACATATCTGGCAGATGTGTAATTGCACAGCATTATTATCAGTCGTGCAAATGACAATTACTGCATTGGATGCAATCAGACCCCCGTACTTATTTGGTTGTTGAGGCATTATCAAGCACTAGCAGCGTCAATCCACAATAATGGATACATTTTAGATATCATTACTATATACTCATTTAATGTCTTGTCGATTTTAGGAACATTCTACGACTGACAAATGCATTTAACATAGCGGATCAAAACATAACTCTTCAAAACTACGATTACTGGTTACATTATCTCAACACAACGGATCCGTCTGAAGTGGAGAGCCTCAATCTAAAAATCTGTGATCTTCAGACTTTCCTGGACCAGGTACAGTTCACATGGTATTACTGTATGCGCATGATAACAGCAAGAGTGGTTGCGTGTGTGATAACGTATCACGTCTTACTTGCAGAGCGCCTCTGGGACTGGACTGGCCTTCATTGTTTTCACTGAGGCGGTGGTACACATGCCCGGCTCCCAGCTGTGGGCGGTGCTGTTCTTCGTGATGCTCTTTTGCCTGGGCCTGTCCTCCATGTTTGGAAATCTAGAGGGCGTCCTCACTCCTCTGCTGGACCTGCACGTGGTTCCACCCTGGATTCCTAAGGAGATTTTCACAGGTTAAGTGAAGGGTCCAGTACATTCTCATGGTATTTTCAATGACTGTAATTTGAGGCACTCGTATGTCTCGAGGATAATCTGTCATGACATTACAGAGATGACAACACTCAGCCCACCTGCAGTTTTAAAGCAGATGTGCCTTTTGGAAGGATTACTTTTCCCATGTTGACTCTTTCCATGTGAAATTAATTACATGTGAAAAATGTGAACATCTGCGATAATATCTGCAGAGTCAAACACATGCTCCCACGGGTGGTTAACATCTGTTTGAGCAGCAGAGGATTCCTTTTAACGCGTATGGGATTTCAGATCATAATTACACTTTCAAAGATTAAAAAGTATTCTTTTTCAGTTTTTCTTTATATTGAAGCTGTCTAGATAATCTTACAGACTTTTAAAATCAATCATTCCTTTCAAATAGTTAAATATTATTAGATTTTGCGGATTAAATGTTGGCTTTATTTCACAAACATGAATTACCTATTTGATGGATTTTAGAAACCATCATTATATTTATGATTTTAGTCATTGGAAAAAAGGTGTTCTTTTAGATGAATAAATATTTTTCATTTGATTGAAAACATATTCATTAATTTCCCATTTTGTCGTCAAAGGGTTAATGTGTCTCACGTCCTTTACTGTGGCTCTCATCTTTACTTTGGGATCTGGAAACTACTGGCTGACGATCTTTAACAGCTACGTGGGATCCATGCCTCTGCTCATCATAGCTTTCTTTGAGATCATCGGTATTTCATACGTCTATGGAATCAAAAGGTGACCTCATACTCAATGTCTGTACTATACATTTAATACAACATTACTGAATGACTAGACGAGGTGTATCTGTGTACCCACAGGTTTAATGAAGACATTGAGGGAATGACAGGTCACAGGCCGAACCTCTACTGGCAGGCAACCTGGTGCTTTGTCAGTCCTTTAATGCTACTGGTGGTTTTCATATCTTATGTTGTGATTGAGGCTGAGCAATTACCAACATACAATGCCTGGAATCCAGATTACGTAAGGCACATTTCAACAGCTGCATAAAAATACAGCATTCACTTTGCACAATGTGATAAAATACTGATTTTTCCACTGCTTTTTTCCCTTGCAGGTCAACTTCCCCCTTGCTGAGGTTCTGCTATATCCTAACTGGGTTTATATCATTTGTGTACTGTTATCTGTGCTCCCTGTCATATCCATTCCTCTCGTGGCTCTGTGTAGATTCATTGGCTTCCTGACAAATTACATTGTGAACAGGAACAACCGAAACCCATATGAAAATTAAAAGCCTAATGGATTATATGGTTACGTTTTTCATTGTCTGTTCGCAAAATTAGCAAAAACACAATGAATTAATTATCTAAAAACGTAAGAGTTCGGTGTATAGGTCACGGAAGAGGTCATTCATTTATTTGTTAACACTAACCCTTACTATCTGTTTGTTTTCATCATCTACAACACTGACATGGTCGGTCACTTTAGCCTTTAAATTTTTTTATAGATACATTCATGTCATTCATTGACAAAAATTTCAAGAATGACTAAAAATCTCATGTCTACATGTCATGACCTTATTGTCATAACCCATGATTTCTTGGTATACGGGCTTTTATTATGTTTCAAAGTCAGATCTTAGGTAAGTGCGTAATAATGGTAATACATAGAGTGTATCAGGTTTTGGCTGCTTAATTGTACTGGTCGCTGGACTGTTGGGTCTTGGCATTTATATGCACGACACTGAGTGCACTTCTGTTTAAAGTAAAACTGTGTTGTTTAGAATCATGTTTTCATTGGTTTTTGTGTTGTATCTTTGTACACAAATGTATTCCGAGCTTTTCATTTGAGCACAAATTATATCACAGCAGGATTGCACTGGCAGAGGTCATTTCAGTACATTTGCTTCATAAAAACATTAAAGTTGTCTTAATTGTCATCGTTGTGTTTATTGGAGAAGGACATGCAAACAGAGTCAGCCAGATCCAATCAATGCTGCACAATATCCGTGAGAAAAATATTAACTCTTACCATCGGCTGCATCTGATTTGTGTTCATATTTGATTAAAGGCAGAGACAGTTCATTTCCTGTGTTGATGTTTTGAATTACAGCAAATACACAATGGACAACTTTTCCGAATGGTCTGTGATAAGCATGTTATTAAGAAGCCAAAATAATTTGCACTACAAATGTGCACAGGCAAATCTACAAGAACATATTTTTTTCTCGTTTGTGTAATTAACCTTCTTGTCTCCGTCTTTTATAAGCATGATGCAGATTGTCATTTAGTTTTGTATGTGTTTGACCCACTGTTATCTGCAGGTATGAGGAGTGATGTAATGTTACATGATGTGTGCTTTGTGTTACTTTTGTTTTTGCACGTCAACAATTCGTGTGTGTGTGTGTATTAGTAGCAGCCCTGTGCCTGTGTGTGTGTGAGGGTGCATGCATGTGCTCACTGGCCGTGGGCATGTGTGTGTATTTTGAGTCATACGAGTTACACAGTTGTGCTTTTTGTGGTGTGGGTGGACAGTGATATTGTCCCCCCACTGTCACGTGCTGTGGAATATGCTGGCTGCCTTTGTTGTCCCCCTGCCTGTTCTGCTTTTCTGGCACTTTCATACAATGGTGCACTTGAACACTGCAATGGTATTAAGCCTTTCAAACTACTACAAGCTTGAATTCCAGCACTCAGGAAAGACTAACATCCCAATATAGGATACATGGAACAAGAGTCATCGTCAAGGAACAACGGCAAGGATTGAGTGTAACATCAGAACAAAGGAGAGAGCTGATCCTGCACTGAATCAGGAGCATTTTAATCATTGTAAGTTTTAAACTGCCTTTGTTGAAGCTTTGCAAGGTGTCATACGAATATTACTTTCGGAATGATGATATCTTAATTCTACATTGTTGCTTTTGACTGCTTTGTTTTGTTTGAATTCTTCCCTTGCTGAGCCTTTGCAGCTCTCTTTGATAGTCGAAAACCGACTTCTGATGTGACCAATCAGATATTGATGGCTAGAGGATGCTATGCTAATTAATACTAAGGTGTTGTTGTCTCATGCTAGGGAGGATAAAGCAGCTTCTTGAGGTCAACAGTGCCTCATATTCTAACATTTGTTGCCCTAAGCTAACTGCTATGAAAGAAATTGGTGTTTTTAAACATGATAACTGTAGCGCTTGATTCAGTATACATTATACATCGTTTGCCGGTTAAACAAGCATAACATTTTTTAATTGAAAACACTAATATTAAATGAACAACCAGAAACTGACTTTAGGAATAGCAAGGTGAGGGAAGAATGCTGCCTTCAGTTTCATTACACTGCAGTGAAAGAAAAGTGCGACGGGTTCAACAGGTTTTCGGATGTACATTTTCATTCTAGGCAATGTCCCAGCGAGCAGATGCCTCCCAATGTGGCGGGGTTGTGGTCGAATTTGAATCTGACGAAATCAGGGATGCAAGAGCTCGCAAAGCAAGAAGTATACCAGGTGAATTCAACTTTAAATCCACCAGGATTTATGCAAAATGCAGATCTAATGTTAAATGATTCCATCTTCACGTGTTTTCTCTGCCAGGTTCAGCTCTTATCTACCTCAAAGGTCCCAAGTTTCTCATCTATGTCAGTGGAGCATTGTCAATGTGGGTAAGAATCCTTTCCTGATTAAACATTTTGCTGGAGCAAGAGCCCAGACAATGGAAACGTACATGACTACAAGGTAGTTTATTTGCTATCAGCTGTGACATCTTTTTTCAAAACAACACAGAATAATGATGCATCTACTGTGTCGTACAGGGTGACCGCATGTGGCACTTTGCTATCTCTGTGTTCTTGATCGAGCTGTATGGCCGTAACCTGCTGTTGACTGCAGTGTTTGGATTGGTAGTAGCTGGGTCAGTGCTCCTGCTCGGAGCTTTGATTGGAGACTGGGTTGATCGCAATCCCAGGAACAAAGGTGCGCAAAACAATTTTACATAGGGTTAGGGTTTTACCTAATTTTTTGAAATAATCACCACTGAAAATATTGTATCTGATGGCTAATGTTTTGAAAATGTTTCTGTTTTGTTCCCCATTTCAGTTGCACATGCGTCTCTTTTCATTCAGAACATCTCAGTGACAGTATGTAGCATTGTGCTCATGTTGGTGTTCTCATATAAGCAAAGGATTGAACAGATCTGGGATGGATGGCTCACTGTGAGTATAGACACAACACATCTCCACTCATGATCACATTTCATACATTGATGAATTTGAAATGAGATACTCACCGTGTTACACAGAGTTATGGCTGCTATTGTCCCCTCTGTCCTGTGTCCCTGTTGTCTCTGCTGCTGAGCTTGTGGCTTATTCTGTGCTCTCATAGTAACATGTTGCATCGCAAAACTTACACAAGGTGGTTTGTTATACGGTGGTGATCATCCTGGCAGATGTGGCAAACCTTGCAAGCACAGCGCTGACCATTGCCATTCAGAGGGACTGGATAGTGGTTATCACAGGTTACAACCGAGGACACCTGGCTGGTGAGGGGATATGACCTCTGTTGATGCTTATCATGGCTTTGTGTTACTGGTCATTCATGACAGACATGTGGGTACAGGCGCAGGTCCATTTCTGCTTTGGCTGAACACCCTCTGGTGGGCACTGATTAACCTCAGTCTTTTTTCATCTTCACAAAAGGAATGAATGCAACCATGAGGCGGATAGATCAGGTGACTAACATCCTGGCCCCACTGGCAGTGGGACAGGTCATGACCCTGGCCTCCAATGTAGTGGGCTGTGGCTTCATCCTGGGCTGGAACCTTGTGTCACTCATTGTGGAGTTTTTCTTCTTGTCGCGGGTGTACCGCATCGTCCCTGCTCTCTCCGTCAAACCACCGGCAGTCGAGGTGGATCCGGTGTATCTGCAGAGGATGGAGAGGCGAAGGTCACAAGGTAAGGACATAGGTTTTTGAACATTAGAGTGCAATTTTATCGGAAAACAATGCGATAACAGATAAAGTCATGAGTCCAACTTGTGCTTAATGTCCTTAATGATATACGAAATAAGAATATGGTCAACAGTTCTTGATAAAACCTGCTTGTTGACTATGACTATGCAAAAGTGACGTACGGCTGCCATCTTTGCAAGTTGCGTTATTTGAGAATATTTTTTTCATTATTTCATCAATGAAAAACCACAGCCAACAATTATGCATGAAAGAGGATATGATAACCATCTTAAACGTATGAATTTAACTAGTGGATGAAACTCCTCTCTCTCATCAGGGGAAGGTAGTGTTGCGCAACCTCAGCCTCTGACAGAAGGCAACTGCAACACAAACGTGCACCTAAAAGAAATCACTGACATGCCGCTGTGTTTCCGGAGGTTTCGCTGGTTGGTGAGCACCTGCAAGGACGGCTGGAGGGCCTACTATCGCCAGCCGGTCTTCCTGGCAGGAATGGGTCTGGCTTTCCTCTACACAACAGTACTGGGCTTTGACTGCATCACAACTGGCTATGCCTATACTCAGGGTATAAGTGGCTCTCTCCTCAGTCTACTGATGGGTGTGTCCGCTCTAACAGGCCTGCTTGGCACCGTGATGTTCACCAGACTCAGGAAGACGTATGGCCTGGTTAACACAGGCATCATCTCCAGTTGCCTCCACCTGGGCTGCTTGCTGCTGTGTGTGTGCTCTGTGTTTGCCCCTGGCAGCCCTATGGATCTAAGCTTGCTGATGCCCTACATTACCTCCAACTCCTCTTCGGAGCTTGGAGGGATGGCGAGCCAAAGGCAAAAACACACATTTCCCCTGAGGGGAGGAAGCAATCAACCACTCCTTCCCGACCGCTCCTCCATTCATTGGACCAACAACACTGTGCTTTTTGACAACGTGCCCTCTGACACAGTGCCAGAGTCCTACATCTCTATTATCCTGTTGTTCTTGGGTGTAATCACAGCACGCATCGGTGAGTAGATATCTAATGCTGTCACTAAAATGTAAACTGGCACATGCATTTCATTAGTGTACTTACTATGTATAGAAATAACTGACAAGTGTTGAGTATGGCCCATACTTGGGTGTAACAGATCCTATCAGGTGGTATGCATGCATCATGATTATATTGCTATCTGCAGTATGATGCTCAGTTTGACAGTTACATAGACTATCCACCAGAGAGTGCTGTCAACACACACTTCAGTCTCCCACTCTGGGAATACGTTGATGGAAATGGCAATGTACTATGAAACCTTTGCACATTTGCAACCACTCAACCTTGCAATTCTTATCTTTGTAAATGCTTCACAAAATACTTGCCAGCAGAATGTCCCACACTCACAGCATTTAATGATCATAAATATTTAAGTCCGATCAGTGTGGATTTTTGGAGAATATCATTCTATTTGGGAGTAAACAAGCTTTTGACATGAAATTTAACAAATGGTCGTTTAATCCTAAAATGTCAATATCAAACAACTTTTTTTATTGAGGCTTTATAATTTACGAAACATAGAGAGCTTGAATTGAAAGTGATCTTTTTTTTATAAATCACGTTAAATGCCAATACTGATATACCTGTAAAATAAGAATTAGTATCAATCAACCGATATGTAGGTCATTCTCTATTAAGCAAATTAAAGAAATGATAATATCGTTAGGAGCTCATGATAATGGAACATTTAAATTTTGGAAAAATGGTGGTGGTCATTCATTCAAGTCATAGCCCACTGTGTTCTGTGTATTAGGTCTGTGGTCCTTCGACCTGACAGTGACACAGCTCCTGCAGGAGAACATCTGTGAGACGGAGAGAGGCGTGGTGAACGGTGTACAGAGCTCAATGAACTACCTGATGGACCTGCTTCACTTCATCATGGTCATCTCTGCTCCACAGCCGCAGCACTTTGGCATCCTAGTAATAATTTCAGTGTTATTCATCACCACCGGACACACCATGTACTTTGTGTACGCGCACCAAGCCAAGAAAAAACACCGCCTCGACACCTAAGGAGCAGACGTGGTCCTACATCTCCACACGTGAGATGCTTGCCAGCACCTGACTCCACTCTGCACTTGTGAAATGAATGTCTGCCCCGTGTTCCTTCAGCAATACTCCACTTGCAACATTGTCATTCATTTCAGCACAACACAACATGTGTCTATCCCACCTCGGTTGCTTTTTCCCTGCAAGGCCATGAGCCACAGCAGCAAATGAGAACTCAGGTGAAGTAGAGTGGGAGACGCGTTTTCCCTTCATGTACATACATTGAGGTGGCAACAATAAAATCCAGCAATGGTACCTCCAGGTGAAATGTCCTAATCAACTGTACAACAGGACACAGAGGTTAATGCCGAAGGCTCCAGCACATGCCTTTGCAAACCCTGTAGTATTACAGAGAGACTTTCATCAAACAAGTCTGTAAACTCACAAAGACTCTTGGATGGGAGGGTGGTTCTTCACTCAGTTAAGAACTGGTGTTGTGAGGAACACACAGCAGTGACACATTACAGTACCTTAACAAGTGGCATCAATGTTACTGATCCGTCCACTTGGAAATATTCCAGGATGTCCAGAGAGGAAAATAAAGGGAACTTGATGTGAGCTTGTTTGATTTAAAAAAAAAAAAAGAAGAAAAAAAAAGAAAAATCAGAAAGACAACCCCTTTTTAATGGACAGAAGTGAAAGGACTGAGTACTTCCTTCCCCTGGTTTGTTTCTCTGTGGATGAATCAAGCAAACATTTGCGTTTCTTTTATGCATGTTATGATTTTCAACAACAAAACTTCACATTATGTACTTGAGTCAATAAAAGTTATTTTAATCTAATTGCTTGTGTACTTAGATGAATACGGATAGTTTCCAAACTTTCTTTCCTTCTCATAGAAAGAGTGATATTAATAGTTTTATAGACTCTATTTTCATTTTGTGACATGTTTGAAACAAGTAATAGCTGTGTGTTGATAGCAAATGTCCATCCCTGCTATTGGCAGCACCGTATTACACTTTGCTTTATACTTTTGTAGTTCTGATGAACTAAACTTTACCTTACCTCAACTAAGAATAGGAAAACTGTTGGGAATACGACTTGGGAATTGCTCTCGGCTTCTCTGTGTTTTCATATCTCCTTCATGTACAATGGAAATAACATCAAAGTCTGTCATACAACCAGCGACACATCTCAATATATTTGTATAATTTCCCTGTGAAATTTCTGTATTGTACATTGTCAGACTGACTACTATGATAATAAAGACAACTAATAGTGGATTCGGCCTCAAGTCCTCTGACCTGAATAATGAAGCAATCAGTGGTCGACCAATGTTGTTTGGTCAGGACCATTATTGAAATATTATCTGTTACTAAGGCATAATATTTGGAATATTTCCAATATTTGGTCTTTCTGTCAACATTTTGAATGTAGAATATTACCACCTCCAACACAAAACCTGGCCTTGAACGATTTTCAGTCACCCCAAAGACAAATACATATTTAAATGGTAAAATAAAGCACTTCACATAATGTGCCTTTCTACCAAGTCATCTAACCGCCCCACAAAAAGTTTTTGTGACATTGTATTTGCATTAAGTTTAAGTTATTCATAGGACAGTCAACAGTTCACCCTGTATAATGGTATTCCTCTCAACTGGAATCATTCCAATAAAAAGGACAGGGACATGATTAAATCCTGTCCTGTGGATATTTGATGTTTAAAACTCACGTCATTGTAACTTGCAAGGGGTTATTTGAGGTTTTACTCCCATCAAAGTACAAGAACACTTCAATAATATGAGTACAAGAGGTGGAATTAATTCATTATAAGTCAGAATCAAACTTGTGTTGCCAGAATGCTGTCATGATTGTTGGCAGACATACGTCAGACTGTATTGTAAAGCAGTCTGGAGGAGCCAGGGCAGATGCAGTATCTCTATGCAAATGTTATGGCTTTAAGTAGCCAGCAGAGGTCAATGTCACATAAGAGGGTCACACCTGTGCCAGTGTAAGAAAGTTTGCAAGAAGCATTACCAAACACAACAATGTAAAACTATAACTTAATCCCTAAATTGAGTTTAAATTGCCAGCACCATCTAAGGGCAATTTTATACTGTTGACAGCCATCCAGGAGAGGACAAATGAGGAGACACAAGGGTGGAGAGTGTAATGGATTAAACAGAAGCAGAGTCCTTGGTTTTGAAAGGGGAGATCATTTAGAATTGAAGGACATGGAAATCCAGACCACTCATCTTCAGCGGCCCAATATCACTTTGGTGTGAGTTCATATCAGTTTCAATACCTGTGCAGCAGTAACACTGAATATCAATACAACACACAATGTGCATATACAGGAAGCTGGGACTTTTTTTTAATATATCCAATGCAAAATGCGAACAGGAAGGAATTTTCCCAACAACAAACAGCAATACTCAATCAGCAGCTCTCAGCTCATAGAGCTAATACAATCATTTGACATTTTCACATACAGTTTCTATCATTATGTGGATGATATTGATTGCCAGCGCCTACCATAATCATAGATCTATAAACATGTTGGACTATTTTGAGCATGTCATGCATCCATCACAGTCATGGTGTAGTTGCCTTGGCAATACACAGCAGCCATAATTAGGATAGGAAATGCAACTGGCCCATGCTTAGAGTGGGAGGCTGTATTACTGGTATTGTACCATATCAGGGCAGGCTTGAAAACTAACAAGTTGTAAATTATATACAAAGGGTCAATCAATCACTCACTCACTCATTTCAGACCACAACTACTTTCTACCCAAAGTTAAAGTGGCAATGTATGGCATTTATGTATGAGTCAGCATAAAACACCGCCATTGAAAATAATTTGCATTTCAAGTTACATTAACCCTGACCCCAACACCAGAGGTGCTGAAATACAATGTAAACAAACCAAATCAAGGAATAATAAGTTACCCAACATAGGAGGGATATACCCCACAACATTGACATGTTTAGGGTGTTTTATGCTTGTCACTGCAGACTCCTTAAAATAACCCTGCGTACCTTTGCTACTTTATTTTAGCCCGCGTTCACCCACCCCCTATGCTCTGCCTGGGTGCTAGGCTAACGGTCTGAGGCTAGCTCATAAGATACTAGCAAATAGTTAGCCAAACGTTCGCCACGACGCGGCAGGCAGTGAAGCTCCACGGAGCTAATGTGGCTCTGAGGAAAAGTCATAAACTGAAGACACGGCACTTACCAAGCGACTCATTCAAGACGTGACGTGACAGGTTTGACGAACACTCTCTGTGCCTGTGTGACAAGTGTTAGTAATCCGCGGTTCAAGTGTTATTGCGTTTTCTCCGTTAAAATGGAAACCGGAAGTCAGTAGCTTACACCCAGATGTTATGTTGATATAATTGATCTCCCATAAGAGAACAAAAATAATAATACATCTATTGGGAAATCATACATCTATTTACAGTATCTGTTATCACTGATGTCATAATGTCTGACATCATTTTATATAAAATACACATTCATAAAAACAGGTTTAGATGCATTTGATCAGAATACACTTGTTTTCAGTAGCTGTGGCTGTACCACCAGTGGTGGTTTGTCAAGTACCCTCGTGTACCATGGAAAAACGATTTTTTTTTGTTGTATAGTAAATGAAATGTTTTTCTATTCAACTGCATATAAAAGTTGTTCTGTTAGTGCCTCTTTGTTTTGTCATAGTACCTCTTACATGTCCCCAAATGATCTCCCCCATTCCACAAGTGAGTATCGGATAGAACAGTATAATAAGGCTCCTAATAATTCCCTCTCTCAGATTAGACTACATTCATCACCTCTGCTCTATGTGGTAACGTCACTGCTTGTGTTGCTTGTTAACATCCTTTTTACATTTTTTATGAGCCTCTGCAGTGTTTGAATTTCTGTGCTCGGCTGCATATCATCTTTGAAAGGAGGCAGTGTAACAGGCCCAACAGAGTTTCATCACTATTGAAGTGTTTTTGCGGTGCTGCAGGCCCACACTAAGAGGAGGTTTCATGGATGTCCCTGTTTAAAAGATGCTTTTCTTACAGGAGCAAGCTCACTAACACGTCTGCAGGCATTCATTCTCGCTTTGCAATTCATTTGCTTGAGAATCTAGGTCAGTGGTGGCAAATTAAAGCGGGAATTGTCCTCCTGGCTTTGTGTGACGTTCTCGAGGAAGGAGCAGGAAGGAAGGCAGAGCTGTTTTTACATATTCAAGGCCGTTGCTTTCCTCAGTTTACCTCTCCTAGTAGGGTGGAAGGATAAGATATGCAACCAGGACGACAACTGTTGTTATGTCACTCTTCGAAGTTCACCAATCATGAACAGGATATGGTTATATGACTTTGCCTTCTGCTGTCAGACATCCTTACCTATACAGACATATTTCTGCTATTTCCATTAAGTCTGTTTGATTTGTATTGCACCAAATTGTGATACACATTATCTAAGGACTCCGGGGAATCTAGGAATTTGAAATCATTTCCTTTTCCATTGGCAAAAGTGAAAGCTAAAATCATTATGAGTGTATTATCATTTAAATATAGAAAATGTTGTCATTATCTTGACCCATAGTGGTCAAGCCAAACACCTTTTCAGTATTAGTGACAGCTGAAGGCTTCCATAAGTTCTCCTGCGTGATTTAAAGAAAACAGAGGGAGGTATTCAGCTGTAATTTGCAATTCTAAATGGTAAACCGAATAAAACAGACATTACAAAAACATGATAAAACATTTTAGAAAAATACACAGCAGTTTGCTCAGTGAGAAAACTCTTGCTAGCAGTAGGGAGAGGAGAAAACTTTTTTACAACAGGAAGAAACCTCATCGTCAACTGAGGATGAGCAGACCGTCATCTTCCTCACTGGTCTTAGCTGGAAAGACAGAAATGGAAATGCCAAGACAATGATAGGAACCCTTTGAAGTTACAGGCGTCAGTCTGAATTCCACCTTTAAATACATATGCCGAATATAATTGCATCAGGGTTCTGCCCAATCATTTGAAAGAGGAGAGGAGCGTTATAGTGGAATGATGGGACTCACCTCACATGAAAGAAGAACAGCACCTAGAGAAGGGGACCTTTTCTCATTCAGCACTTTGCTGCATCAGCAGTTTGCAACAGCAGCACAATTGGATGGCTTTTGCCGGGAGCCAGTCAAGCATCACAGTGCTGACAGTGGAGGAAAAAAAAGATATAACGATAATAGAGAAAGTCCTTGGTTTACCCTGATCGATACATGCACGATAACCTCCTGTCAGCACGTCGAGCCACTGACAAGCCTCATTTCATTAGAAATTGTCTGACAAGTCTGTGATCTGAAATACAAACAGTCACTTGATGCCCGGACATGAGCTTAATAATAAAACATTGCTGCTCTGCAGCAGCACTGGTCCAAGTGGAAGGCAGTTATCCTCCTTATTTATCATTCTCAGTTTCGTCATCATTCTGTGTGTTGATAATAAAATGAATGAGTGACACTTTAGCAAGAGTAAAGAGCAAAGGCGTCTTTGATATCAGGAAGACCTTGGACATTCCTCCAGCGGTGAGCGTCCACTGTGAAGAAAGGTCAATTAAAAATGTAATTAGTGTTTAAACAACTTCATATATCAACCAACACTAATCAGTAAAGGTTTTAATACTTAATTAATAGTTATGGTCAATCATTCAAGCCTGAGGATTAACTGTTGGCCTCATACTATAACCTCTAAAGTTGTAGTGCATGGCAAAGAAATGGAACCCTCAAACAAACAACTTCTCTTCTTCTATTACTTGCACACCAGCTCTCGCAGAAGTCAGGTTGCCATGCCAACCCCTGCTTCTCAGCCTAAGTTGGAGATACTGGAGCTCCTGCTCAGCCAGCCAGAGCTTCGCCAGATCACGAGCTGCCACGGTGGCTTGGCTCCCATATGAGTGGGTGTTTGGTGAAGGATGAGGGCAGGCAGCCACGAACACTTACAGACAGGTTTTATAATAGTGATTTATTATCAAATCACATCATTTCTATAGTTGTCACAACCACTTTTAGTAAGATACCTCATGCTCCTATTATAAGAAGCTCTAAAATCCAAATCATTTTGTCATTGAATTATCTATAGAACTGGAGATATATTATAAATCAACATGTTATATTTCAAATTGGTATTCATGGCCTAAGACATAAATTGAACCCCTCAAACTGGAGTGATGACCTCTGATAGTAAATGAATATTAGAAATAGTTTGTCTCTGTCCATTTCATTATTGTGTGATGTTCATATTGTTTATTTACTCAGTGGATCTATAACATTTGTATGTCTATGAGTATCTTCATTTTCAGTTGTATTTTCCCACGCTTCAGTGCTAGCGCCCAGATGACCTTAAACCCACGTAATCTCGCTCCACCCTAACAAGTGTTTGACCTCCCAGTGTTAAGTATCCTGCCAAGCCTCGAACATCAACTCTCTCTCTCTCTCTCCCTCTCTCTCTCCTGCTTTCGGGAAATTTTGAAACTTCCTTTTTGGGGCTGTCTGGCCCAAACAGATGTTTCCTGAATCCACTGTGTTCATAACTCACCCCCCTCCCCAGTACTGAAAAGGCAAGGGAAGGACGAAGGGAGAGAGAGAGAGAGAGAGAGAGAGAGAGAGAGAGTGAGAGAGAGAGGCTGTGTCATTCACTCTCGGGAAAGCACAGAGAGAGAGAGATACCTGTAGTCGATGTAATCCAAGGTTGTTTTTTTTCTGTGTGAGCTCCTGCTATCGAGGTAGACAGCAGCCGAGCTTCACTTTGGACAGACAACTCTTACACTCACACTCCACTCATATACTCTCATAGAGCCGCTCACCTTCTCTTGCACCTATTTTGAGAGTAGTGCGAGCTCACGCTCCGCTCTTCCACTGTTTGGGCCAGGTGGACAGTCTGCAAGCAATGTCGTGGGACTGTGGCCTGAGGTACATGTTCTCTGTGTCCCCTGCTCTGCAGCCGGGGAGCATGTGCATCATTCATGACAAGGAGGAGCTGTCCAGACTGGAGATGGTCCAGAGGCTGGCCAAGGATGGATGCCGCTTCCTGCAGAATCACCACAGCAAGGGCCCGGACAGGACATGTGAGGTGAGATACACAACAACGCTGGTGCAGTCAGATAACTACTTCAAATGTTATAGTTACTGTATCTCATGGTTATATATTCAAAAGTATGAATACAGAGCAATACCTCACTCTTCCTATAGCATAAGCCTCCTCATCTCAATTAGCGTCATCTCCCCTTGAATATTGAGTCAGAGGACATTAGATTGCCTGTTTACCCAGGGCTGCACGGTGCTGTGCTGTGCTGTGCTGCTGATGTGTGAGCATTGTGCCTGAGCATCCTCTCTCGCACCCCCCTGCAGTGTCTCATTAATCAAACTGATGTTCGCTGGTTGTTTGTTTTCTTATTGCTTTCCACACGTTCTATAGTGTCCCTGCTTTGTCTGAAGGCGACTGTTGTTAGAAAGATTCTGTTCACACAATGAAAACACCTTTCTTTACTTTGGAAAAACACAGAATGATGAAGAAATAGGCTCTAGATTGTTGTTAAAGGGGCATGATAATGAAATAAGTTGATTATTTGTATTCAATGTATTAGAAATGCATAGACGCCCTCGTAAACACACTATGCATTTCCAAATACTGAGCAGACAGTTGGATTTAGACAATGTGGCACCACTACCTTTGTCATTATTGACAAAATAAATATTGGTGAACTCACATTAGCAGGCTGTAGTGACTTATTTTTATTCATTTGTTGATGTTACTCAGATCTGATGCTTTTGGGGCAGTATAGACACAGAAATGATTCATTGTAATTTTCTATAAAGATTAGTGTCATTTCAGAATCTGCTCTTTGATCGGATAAATGTCCACCACATGGCATCTGACATGAAATATTATATTGAAATCCATGTAGCTTTTTGCCTCTATTCAGGCACTGAGCATTATTGACCCGCACCTAGGAACTGCAAGCCTGTGGCTTCTCGGTCTTCCTCCTCTCAATGTTTTGACATGTAGTTGGCCAACTGTTCATCATCCTCTACAGCTAAATCTCACTCATAAATTCACTATAATAGCTGCCAATTGTAAATTATTGCCTGCTTCAAAACCGAGTGATCTTATAAATATGATGTCATCACACTCAAGAATGTTGCTATGAAACATGAACCAACTATTCCGATCTCTCTCTGATCTGAATGGAATAATAAGAGCGGTAATGTGAACACAGCCTCTCAGCACTGTATGTTCAGATCAACCTCTGCACTTTCAAAAACATTACATCACCTGCCAGTGACGTCTGATTGGCTGTCGGCGCAGCGGGCTCGGTTTCTCCCTTCCTGCCAACCGCATCTGTATCTACCCCGTCCAACAATGGCAGGAAGAGTTGACGCAAGTGGCCGAAGCACCATGCCAAGACATTGTGTGGTTTCATGGTGGATTCCAGTGCATCAGGTCTCTGACCTTTTTCTCTCCAAACACAAGGCCCCCATCTCTTAATCTATGATGCCATTCAGCGAAATGACCTTTCGTCTGCATTCGGCCGCCGCTAATCTGCGTGTGATCAAATGTTAGTGCAGCATAATACAACAATCTGTCTTACCACATGCTCTGGAACCCTCATCATATTGTGAATTCAAAGGAAAACGACTGGCGACACGTGTGCACATTATTTGAGTAATCCTGACGGTAATGGCCAGATCCGCTGCTCTCGTCTTTAATGCGTAACATTATCTCAAAACATCAAGGTTACGTGAGATTATCTAGCTGTATTTCTAGATTATAGAATGGTTTAATCCAATAATGCTACAATGCACATACTCTTATTACATGAGACTCATGCAAATATCTAAGCCCAGACATCAAAGAGCTTAGAAAGCAGTTAAATCCCAGCTGGTGAGAGCAGGGATGCTCAATATACAGCTGGATGCACGTCTGTGGAAATATGCGAGAGACTCTGGAGCGGGAATATTGAATATGTTATGTAACTGTCTTTCAAAGGACAAATATTTATTTTCCTTTGCTCTTTTCCCCAACTATCACATCGAAATCTGATCATAAAGTGAGATGGAAATGTCTTATAAATTCATTTGAGCATAATTAGATTAGCCAAAGTTCAAAATGTGTGCTAGTGAAGAAGTGATGTAATGTGTATTTACAGATATGATTCACACACATACTATAGGGATGCATTGACAGATTTGTCAACATAGTCAGACATAGTCACAATTTCACCCTCTCAGATCAACACAGGTCATGTCATGTCATCTTCAATCGCTTATCCAGTAATCTGGATGACGGGGTCTTTTTTAATCTATTGTGTTTGACTCAGTCAGAGACTTTTTCATTACATGATCCGTGCACCAACATTTACATAGCGCTGTGCGTCTATGTGGAACCTTCTCCACACAAAGCGTGCTGATATTTACTCGACATTCAAACACTCTTGTATCAGCAGAGCTTGACACGGTAAATAGGAATTTCAGCAAAATCACTGCTGGAGATACCGGTAATGAAATGCATCTGCATCGAAGGCTCCGTCTGGATCTGATGCTCGCTCCCTGTGATCAAATCTGTCCCTGCAAACCAAATCTGCATGCTGCCACTGGTGACGCTCTCCAGGTCTCTGTAAGTATTTCATACCATACGTGCCAGAGTTGCAGCAGCAGCATAGCGACATTCATGAGACATGAGACAGACCCTGAATACAGATGTGTCCCCGTTGCCAGTGGAATGCTTCTGGAGTCCCGAGAGAGACAATAAGACATTGGACCGCATGACTTTGTGCAGACGCCTGATAAGTCGTGTTTACTGGGCTGCTAACTGTGACCATGTTGGGAGGACCCCCGTGGTAGCTGTGAGTCCTGTGAGGGGAGGTCACCTCCAGGCTGAGACCGGTGCTCTACAGTCGTGGAGCTACTTCTCATTACAAGCATCCACTCCGGAGGCCTGATTGTTTTTAGCCGCCAGGACGCTGTTGACCACCCAGCCCAGAGCAGACTGAGTGGAAGTCTGCAGCTGCCGTGTCCAGATCAATAATTCATTGTTTGGAGAGGTTTGTTTGCTGTTTGACCCCCGATTGCCACTGAGACTCTGTAAATCATAGTAAAACAACTGCTCAAGTGAATGTAAGAGCACAAACATGCCTCAAAATAGAACCAGGAAGCTAATCAGTGCTCTCTTCCCTCTCTGGGGATTTTTGTTTTTTATTCTTGGCCGTTGTCGCGTCATATTGTCCCGATCACACCATTATTATTACACACAACACGTTCGTCATACAGGAAAGCAATTCGGCATACTCTTCTTATACTTCATTTGGGGATTGGAATACATGGGATGCTGCTCCATCGAATTCTAAACTTTGCTTTGCAATATGAGTCAGTGTGTGGAAGGACTCTCCTGCAAACATGTCCATTAATGGTCCTCTCCGAGCCTGAGAATGCCTCCTCCCCCGTGTTTATGGCTGTGACTAACTGTGGCCCACCCAGTGATGGAGACAATTGTGCATCCTCTGTTGTTGTTATTGTGTGAAAGGGTCAGACAATGCATGCGCATGTGTGTTTGTGTATGTACAGGCACAGATTACAGATAAGTGTTAATGTGCCAGGGAAGTCATGCCTGACTGAGGGGTCTCTGCACGCTTCTTTGCAAAAAGGCAATTAGGGCCGAAAACTGCAACCACTTCCAGCCTGTCTGCCTGGCTAATTGCATGCACAGCGGCTTGTGTTGCATTGACTGATGGATGAGGAGCGGGAGGGTGAAGGGACGGGGGGTGAGGGGTGGGGGTTTACGTGCACCATACAGTGAAGTCCTCATTAAGACCAATATTTCTGATCCACACCCTGAATTGTCAAGCAGCCCTCAGCCACATTTTGCAGCACAAAGATGCAGCAACAAACACGTCATGTTGGAAAAGTTTGATTTTTAGGTATTCATTTTTTTGAAAGTACGACATAAGCTATGTGTTCACTGTCAAATCCATTAAACTGCAGATCTCTTTAAAGCTAAAAACGGAACATAAGTACTCCAGCTTTATATTCCGTCTCCTTGTTGCAGAGAGAGCAGTCATTCGTTTTCCTGGTGATATGATATTGATGTATGATTGATTGATATAATGGTAATGCAACATGTAGCATCCAGCAGTACACCCCACATACATGGATACTCCTCACCCGAACACTATTGAAATAATTCAATAACCACTTTAAAGGTGCAGATTGTAGGATTTAGTGTTTTTGAAGTTGCAGTAGGAGAATCTATGGTTGTTTTGATTGATAGTATTTGTCCATTCTGGGCTATTTTAAATGCATGGTGGCCTCTGTTGAGAGGATCCACTTCTGATGTAAATATAAAGGTCATATCTAACAGTAATGCATTCAGATGGTTCAATTCCAAACACAACTGCACCAGTCTAATTGGGGGTTTTTTCAACTTCTAAAATAATTTCAGATCACACAGACCTTTAACAACCACTTTGTCATGTCCAAGGAATCAAAGAGAGGAGACTGTCCTCTACTGAGGCGTGGATTGATAAGAAGGTGATTGATAAGTGTGACATTGGGAGGCGGAGAAAGGGAGAATGGGAGGACTAACAATATGAATTCATTGGACCTCCTGTATATGTCATAGAGCAACAAGCTACAGCCACCAAAACTACTAGAGCATTGTTTGCATGCAGGGTTGAACCTCGTGCTGGTTTAAAAGCAAATTGTCTCTAGACACCAGCAGTAATTTAATAGGTTCGCCATAAGATTCGGTAATTAAAATATGTATGAGCCCTTTATGTTAATCCCTGAATGGGCTCCTCTGATAAGGAGGGAATAATGATATATGGAAATCCTCTTTCATTTACAGTGCCGCCTTGGTCAGAGCTTTATCATGGAAATGACTGGTGATTTGTGTGAGTGGGAGAAAATACAGGGGAATCTCCTTGGTGATAACACATTTACTCCCTCCCTCTCTCCCTCCCTCTCCATCTCTCTCTCTCTCTCTCTCTCCCCCTCCAGCCCCTCAGTGACGAGGCAGTCCGCGTGTATCTGAGGGAGAGGGGCCACGATGTGCTGGTTCTCCAGAGAGTGTCGTCAGAGCGGCCAGCCCTCTCCGCATCGGCAAGGGGAGGAGGGAGGGAGGAGGCAAGGAACAGGAGGTAAGCCTCCCCACCTCTCTGCTTCCTAGATTCCCTCCCTCCCTCCCTTTCTCACTCATCTGTTCCTCTCCCTCAGCACTCTCTCTCTCTCTCTCTCTCTCTCTCTCTCTCTCTCTCTCTCTCTCTCTCTCATCATTCTCCCTCTCTGTGTCTGGATCACACACTCACTCGCTCCCTCACTCCAGGCATGCTTACATCACAACTCTCTGCACATAAATGACAGCGTCCAATGCATATAAGTGAGCAGCGTGGGGCTGTGAGGCAGAGCCCGGCTTCCTCTCATCTCATCCAGCAGCCTCTCCAGCCGTGGACACACTGGGACATCTCTGTGTGAGAGGCAGAGGTGCAGGGACAGCAGTGGACTCTGGGCTGCATCCGCTGCCGGGCGGACGGACGGCCGGGTAGATGTGTAAACAGGTCATGCCACAGTAACCACGGCAACATTGCCGCTGCGAGGGCACCGTGGACCCCGCGAGGATGGGCTCTCGGCCACAGCCCCCGAACCTGTGGCAGGAGGAGGGCAGGTCGCTCCACGCCGCCCTGGTGGAGCAAGAGGAGGACGAGGAGGAGGAGGAGGAGAGCAGCAGCCTTGACAGCGCCACCCGGACGGAGCCAGCGACAATGCCCACCTTTGACGTCCCCTACTTTCGCTACATAGACGACGAGGGGACGGAGGGAGAGGAGGAGTGGAGCAGCAGCCGCTCGCTGTCCTCCATCGAGGAGGACTCGTCCACTGACTCTGCTGTGTCCGACAGGTTCATGGTGGTGTCGGGGACCCCGGAGAAGATCCTGGAGCACTTGCTGAATGACCTGACACTGGACGATGACCAGGGGACCACACAGGGCAGAGAGTCAGGTCAGCACATCCAAGTTTCTTGTTGCATCCCAAATTGTAAAAGGTCAACTTTCTGTTCCGTGGGTCAAAACAACTTTGCGAGTGCAAGTAAAATGCATCGTATGCATGGGTGTCCACTGAAGAAAGGGATACCTCCCTTTATTGTCTGTTTCACTCCCTCCCCCTCAGCTCTCCTCTTCCTCACAACAGCAACCCCCTCCCACCACCCCGCCCTCCACAATAGGACTTGGCCCAGTCATGTTCCACCATTCCCAGAATGGCACGAACTTTGAGTGTGTTCATGTAAAAAGCCTGTGACAGAGATAAACGCTAGACAAAGGAATGTGTGATACGAGGTCCAGCCTCACAGCGATGACAAGGAAACACATTTCCTCTGATCCCAGCAGGTAGGTGTGAATGTGCCACTGTTGCCAAGGCAGAGTGTTAAAATATGACTTGATGAGAGGTGATGAATGGGAGCAGCAGCACAGTCAATCAAGAAGAAGAAGAGGAGGGTTGTATCTCAAAAAGAAAAAAAAAGGAAGCAGTGTGCAAGCAGGGAGATAGATTTCCTTCCTTGGAGATGGAGCTGGTCACAGATGATCTCTCACTGATGCAGACAGGCTGAACTCATACCAGAGGTCGTTACTCATCTTGATGGCGAGGTAACAGGAATTGATCTGAACACCGTCTCGGGAGATGTGCCTGCATTTGCAAAAATCATGCATCTCACATTCGCGAGTGCTTTATGTTATGTTGACTCGCATATTTCATGGCTACACTTGAGTCATTCCGCAGGAAAAGGAGCTGAATTAGCAGCCAGATGTCTCTGTCACGTTTCTGGTCCACACGGTAGAAACCAATCTGTAGATGAGCTTTTAGCTAATTTTCATTGGGCTGAGTCGTCGGCGCATTGTTGATGAATCATTCACTTTGTGATGAGCGTGTTGGAGCCCGGCCTCCGTTGGGACCGCGATGCCGAGCGTTTCCTAAGGTCAAAGAGTCCGAGACCTGACGAGCAGAATGAACCGAGTCCTCAGCAGTAATCGATCTGCTCTCAGCGAGGTTTAATAGTGTGAGTCCCGTCGACCCCGTGCGCGCACTGAAGCTCTGAACCTCGAAACTCGAGTTCCTGCAGATCGTGTCCTTGGAGGTTCCGCTCAACAGAAGCACGGAGCCACAAGACTTCCTCTCTCTCCAAGAAGAGATTTATTCCAATGTCCACAAAGTTGACACATCTGCTCGGGCTCGGCGCGGAGGATCAATCAGAGAAGATGGTGCAGCAACATGACTGATGATTGCAGCTATGTATTGATATTGGCTTTATGTCTCACATGCGGTGCAGCACATTAGAAAGCCAAATGAATCCCATCATGGTCGCACTCCGCCTCACGCAGCATTAAGAATGCAGACTCTGTCTTTCTGCAAGGGGTGGCACTTTTCCTGAAAGCACCACAGGCGCGATTGAGGGAAGCACAAGTGAACCACTGCAGTGCTGCGAGGATGTGTGGATGTGTTTGTTTGTCCTTCTGTGGGTCAGCATTGTGGACAGTGTTCAGCCTATTCCCAGTGTCCATTCTCTAAGTGCAGCTATTGATTCCGACTCCAGCTCTGATAGACATGTAATGGAACATTTGTGTTCATAATGAGAGGATGTTCCAGCTCTTTCACGGATGCACCGTGTGGAAACGTGCTGATGCTTATTTGCAGACAGGCACAAATCAAATGGATTGAGCTGATGTATTAAATGTGAAAGATTTTAATTCAGTCGGTCGTAGTCGTGATTTAAGGTTTCGCTGTGGGAGTTCCTCACAGCCAATAAGTGACATGTGAACATGCTCATTTTCAAAGGTTGCATCGATCTGTTCTACGAGTATTTATCAAAATGCTAAAGAGATTGACATGTCCATCGACAGGTTGATTGATTCTGCAGTAGATTGAGAAGTTAGATCAATAATCAATTCTGCATTTCCTCTGAGCGATTACTTTCAGTTTGGATTCATGAAAATGGGATTTCAAATTCACGATGATATCTGAAAATGACCCAAATAGATAGTTTATCAAACATTTGTGCAGCACTATCCATGCATTTATATACATGTATGGGTGAATTAGTTATATTCTCTCTCTCGGGCTGTTTGTATTGAATCTTCCTCTGAAAGAAAATCCTTAAGAACACGTCTTACTGTCATAACATTAAATATTAACTCTGTTTTCCAGCTTCAAAAAATAACTTAAAGCCCAGGGAGTCGTACGTACGATGCTACTCGTGTTTCAGTTTGGAAGGTTTGCAGAAAGCAGTGGAACACACAGCAGTGAGTGATTGCTGTGTGTGTGTGTGTGTGTGTGTGTGTGTGTGTGTGTGTGTGTGTGTGTGTGCGTAGACGGTGCATGGTGCAAGTTGGATGTGTTGTCCTCTGGCTTTGTGTTGCCTGTCACTCAGTTCTTTACGGGAGCTACTGTACATGTGTACATGTGTGTGTCCTCAGACACAGCGCGTGATGCACCCACAGCTGCTGTGCATGGATTAACATAATGATGTCAGCGGCTCCCGTGGACCAGAACGCACACAAAAGCCCAGGGAAGCCGGTGTGAAATTAACGGAGGGGGGTGAATTTACAATGGCGGGTGTGAGGCTCACTTACAGGGCGGCTGAGAGGAGGTCGGCCCCTAATAGGATTTGCAAAGCTTTGCACTTCATGTCTTTGAGTTACTGTCCTTTTCTTTTTTTTCTTTTGTCCCTTCTCAAAGGGGTTCTGATGCCAATTGTCTGAAACACGATTTTACAGCTGGTCATGATTTAGTTTAAATAATTACCTCGGGGAGACGGGGACCTCGCATGTTTTAATAAGAGATGATGAGATGAGGAGAGTCATGTTTATTTTCACCAGGCTGTGAAGATGCTCACTCATCCAGTTGCCCTCTTCCACCACTTCTACTAAGACTGCCACTTTATAGAGTGCTGAAGTGAGGCTGCATTTTTACAGCCGTGCATGAGTGTAGTCCTTATCGCACTGTTTCCCTCAGCAATAGGCCATGGGGTCCCAAGCCTTTCATGGAGAGAAACCCCCAAAATTACAGTGCAAGAGACTGGTAAGACCCCCACTATCCTCAGAGGTGACTGACTCATAAGAAAACACAGGATGTACTAATGAACGTATCCAAACACAGGCATAACAACAACCATGCATATCATTTTACATATAACAAATTACTATAAGATAAAAGCAGAATGTGTCCGTCAAAGTATCTCCATGTAACTTATGAGTGACTTTGTGACAATGTAAACATTGTTTTGGTGCACATTTATGTTTAGGCAGTGACCATGTCTCTAACTGCTAGAGAAACTGAATATTTTCCTTTATTGATATATAGATAGCATGATAAAGCCTTGCTCATCCTCTGGCCACCCCTCGTATAAACGTCTAGTCTCATCCAGAAGAATCTGAAAATCATTCGAGCTTCCTCTGTGATGTCATCAAGTCAATATGGACAAAATCTCCGTGGAGTGTTTCCACCGCCTTGTTCAATCTATGCCATGAAGAACTGAGGCAGCACTGAGTATGTTGAGGGCGAAGAGTGACCGAGCCACATCATTGAGTTGCTGCATGCAAACACAACGAAGCGACATCCAGGCAAAGTCCAACGAGCAACATAATCGGAATGAAAACATCAGACTTCATCAGGGGTTAGCGGGAGTCAGCGGACACATGAACACTCCCGGCTTATCTTCAGTCACACAGCCTGCCACACTGACAGTGTGAGATCGGAGATAAAGCCGGCAAAGGTTCCTTTGAATGGAGGAATCGGCACAAGTCGTTATCGGCGGAGCGGCCGTGAGGGATAATATGCCATCGAAGGTCCCTCACATTACACATGCCCCTGATATGCTGCTTGTTAACTGATATTTGACAGCAAAGAATGGCTTCACCTTCTGCTGTTATTAAGACGGAGCGGGCGGAAAAACGTCGGGGTGTGAAGTTCGGGCGCTGGGCTCAGGAAAGCATTCATCATATTGTCATTAGGTTTCATTTCGGCGTCCTGAAGCACCCTGTAAAGTTAATGAGGCTGTGTGCAAGGGGCTCAAATGCATTACAGAAATGTTATAATGAAAGCGCAGCCGCTGCCGGGATGCATTTTTAAGTTTCTAAAAAAAAAAAAAAAATTTCTTAATAATGTGTTCCTCTTTGCAGACACACTCCTGGATGACTTTCTGCTGACCTACCCTGTCTTCATGTCCACCAGTGATTTATGTCAAGCTCTGCTGGGACTATATCCTTGAGGTTTTATCGGAAGATTATTACCAAGATTTACACAAACTGTATTAAGCCTCCTGTGTGGTGGCTACACATAAATTGCTCCTGTATATAAGAATATGATTTTCTTTATTATGGAAAGCAACATAGCTGCGCTTAAAGGTGCAGTGTGTACGATTTCTGTGAATCACAAAACAATGCTCAAATGAGAAGGGTGAGGTTTTTTGGATACAACATGCAGCTTCATCAGTAGATGTCACCAAATCCTACACGCTGAACCTTTAAAGGCACAGTATGCAGGATTTCGTCAGCTGGTGTTGGCCCCTCTTCCCACCAGTAGGACTCGGCATGTGTGAGCCACATACGCCACAATGTCAACACCTCTGCCCTGAAACCTGCACCGCCCAAAAAAATAAGAAATGCAGGAAATAAAAGCAGAGCACAACGTCTTTGTAAATATACACACTACCACCACTCACCTCTAGGGGCTCTCTTAAGATGAGTGAGAAGGATTACTTTCCTATAATCCTGCGTGCTGTACCTTTAAAAGTGTCACATGCAGGGTTTGCCAAATTATAAGCAGTGCAATAGAATGGACTGGCTTGGAAAACTAGGATGGACATGAATTCCTTCGTCTCATCAAAGATTAATCAGAAGCATGAAATCTCAATCTGAATTTTGTCAATGAAATATCGCGGAATCGTAAAATATTAAGCTGCCGATTCATTATTAATCCATATGAACGATGGATGTCAAAAGTTCTAGATCTGTTCAGACTTCACTGCTGCGACGCCTTAACAAACCCCACCTATTGCACCAAGCGCTGCAGAGGGAAGGAGGACAGGAAGGAGGCGCTGGAGAGGAAACGAAAACTCCTGCACCTGGTGTCGCAGTGGACGTCTCTCTGCAGAGACTTCCTGAGAGACGACGAGCACGTCAAGCTGTTCATGAAGGTAACGGGAGGAGGGGTGTGGGGGGGGGGGTCACATACCAGGGACACGGGGCGTAAACTGGGCGTGAGGCGAGCGAGCTCAACGCTAAATCTGACATTTCCTTCCAGACTCTGTATCGTTATGTGCTGGACGACCTCTACGAGCACCCGGCCCTGGAGACGGACGTGAGGGAGCTGCAGAGACTCTACCAGCTGCATCGCAGACAGTGAGTGACGGCGCGAGGAAATAAATACAGGAAACTGTGTCTGGGAGGGTAAAACAGTCAGTGTCAGAAGTTGGGAGCGAATAGCAGCAGGGACACCGACTCTGTCTCTGAACACAAAGAGCCAGCTTCTTCTCCGCTCGGTGCTTTTATTAAGCTCCTCATCAATGATTCCATTCAGACGTCGGAGAGCGATTACTGCGCCTGCGTGCTGCTGAGCAAGAGCCAAAATATGAAGGTCACAGATCTTTTCAACTCCAATCTTAAAAGTGGAGGAAGCGCAGGAATTGGGGAACTAATGAGAAGCTGGAAGATGTTTGTCACAATCCAGAGGAACCCAAGAACTTCGTCACTGGATGTTGACGAGGCTGCTGACTGATGATGGTCTCAAACGCTCAACATAAACACGGTGATACACGTCCCCGTTATCCTCCACACCACATTCTCACTGTCACTTACATCGATTCAGTTCTGACAAATCACCAACTCAGCAGTTTCCATCTTGGGAAAATGATCCCACAGTGAGTTACTCAACAATGAGGTTTACACATTTAGGGAAAAGATACTTAACTAGCGTTAGGGGGATATAAGCTCATCTTCGTCATACAGCATATATATATATTAAAGGTCCAGTGTGCAGGATTTAGAGGTATCTAGCTGTATCCCTAACTTCATGTCCTCTGTCAAGAGTTGGGGAGAAATGTAAGCTGATGTAAAAATATGAAGGTCCCTGGTGTAGATATAAATGGCTGAACCTATCAAAGATAAAAAAATATTCTTATTGTAAGAAGATAAAACTCTAATTAAAACATATTTGTGAATATTAACACTTCTGATAGATTCTCAAAAATCCCCTTTTAATTATAAGTTTATAAAACAAGCTTCTCTGGTTTTGAATGCTGATTCAACTTCAATCTGCACCTCATCTTTTTTTAAATCTCTAATCAAAATGTGCTCTCATCTTTTTCCTTGTGATTATTTTAATTAAAACGATTATTTAATTAAAAAAGAGAGATGGAGATTTTAGTCAACTTTTATACTGATCATGAAATGACAGACAGAAGAGAGTGTATTAGCTTAAAAATCTGCTAAATTCATATAGAGTATATCTGCATCAGTGTTTAACATTAAACAGGTCTCAGGTGGCATCCAGTAATATCAAATATTCAACTGTCTTGTTGCTTAGCTACAGTTTTTTTATTTAATAGAAAATCAGCATTTCTATGCTTTTTGATATGACATTGTCAGAACCGCCGCCCCCTCCCCCCGCCACCTCCCGNGGAAGACAGAAGAGAGTGTATTAGCTTAAAAATCTGCTAAATTCATATAGAGTATATCTGCATCAGTGTTTAACATTAAACAGGTCTCAGGTGGCATCCAGTAATATCAAATATTCAACTGTCTTGTTGCTTAGCTACAGTTTTTTTATTGAATAAAAAATCAGCATTTCTATGCTTTTTGATATGACATTGTCAGAACCCCCCCCCCCCTGAACCCCAGACACAGTTCCACACCTGCGTCCAACCGGCCCCTCCCCTCCCTCAGCTCCATCCTCCAATCACATCGTCTCCCTGGGGAAGCCCCGACCTGCCACCCATTACGATCCGGCGCACAACATGCAGCTCCCACTCCTTTTAAACCAGCGGACCTCGTGTGGGTGTCGCTAACTGACATACTCCACTATTTATGAGCTGCTCACAATCAGACTCATCCCATGGGAGGCCCAGGTTGAGACAACCCTCTGAGGGAAAGCTAAGAGGTGTCATTTTTCATCCAGAGGAGACTCGTTTAATCCGCCGCTCACACCGACGTCCATCTGGCGCAGAGGAAACACAAATTCCAAATGTTGCCCTAAAAGCTTCCAAACCACACGGTCACCCTCCTCACTCGCGCTTTCCCATTTAATGGCAGTGCGCATCGCCATTGGTCTTCTCCTTTCTGTGGAAAAACACAGCCAGTGTGATTCTGGGCGGCGTGTTGACATGACAGCGGGGAGGTTTTCATTAGTGCAGGTCTGCTGCTGGTCAGAGAGAGAGAGAGAGAGGGAGAGAGAGGGAGAGAGAGGGAGAGGGGGTTCCCTCAGGGCAGGCTCTGTGCCAACATGCCTATTGTGATGCAGGGCCCAGGAAGAGCTGAGGGACGATAATGGACACGCGTCCATACATCACGCTGGCAGGGAGCGTCTGATGAGAGCGCTGTGATTAAAGGATCACATCAAATGAAAATCTACTGTGCACCTCTAATCTCAGCTCAACACAGGGACTCAAATCAGGAAGCGAAGGCAGCAGAGTTGCAGACACTGTGCTGCACTATGTATGGATTCACTTCACCGCAACAAAAGGCCGGAGCTGAGAGACGCGGCTCAGGCAAAATCCTGGAACCAGGCCCTGTAACCCAATCACAACCCCTGTCAGGGAGGAGACTTACAGTGTACACAAAGATGGACGCATAGCATCCGCGATGTCCCCCGTTAGTTTCTGCAGAGCGTTTATTAGCCATTTAGCCGAATCCCCCTACTTCCTGGTTCATCCAAAAACAAAGGGCAAAGAGGCGGAGCACAGATAGAGCTGGGGGTGGGCCCACGGTTGCTGTCGCAGCATCCACAGAGCGTGACCGCTCGGCCCAGCTGTCACTCAAGAGGCCACGCCCTCAATTGTGCACAATTTCAAATGGGGACAAAGTGAAAATAAGTGTGTTCAAAAATACCCCCTCCCCCCGCCCCTCTTGACTCGCTCTTGGAGCCAGCCTCAAGTGGCCACCCTGTGAACTGCAAGTTTTTCCAGTATGTGACCATTCCAATTTTAGTTTGTCCGTTCCGGGCTCCTGTCAACACAAGGTGTTGCAACATGGCAGCCTCCGCAGAGGCGGACCCACTCCTGGTTGATTCGAGGGTAATGAAAACAGCAAGTACATCCCTCATCAAACATCAGTATAACTGTTTCATGTTCTACTTCTGCCAGTTGAAAATGAAAAGAGTTGGCCTACATCGAACACTCTGGACCTTTAAAGACAATAATCATACATATGTAGAGGATGAATACTGTGTAATTTAGTGGAGCATGGCTGAATTTAAGGGGAACTCGCACTGACTGATGTAGCTCTTCTTTTTCTTTCCAGTCCGGCGGATGAATATTCACCTCAGAGAAAGGTGAGTTAAACATCTCTTTTTTTAAATGAAATACAAGAGTTGAATCAAACTGAGCTGACGGCTCAAAACACCTGTATCTCGGTGTCGGGGCCATTGTGCTCACATTTCCTGCCGGAGACAATGTTGTCGAGTTCGGCCTCAGAGCTCAGAGCTGCCATGCAGCCAACGCAATCGGACACAATCACAGTCTGACACAATCCACGCGTTTCCCTTCCTTTCAGAGCAAAGCACTTTTCCACCAATTGAGCCTGAAGGAGAACGGGCTGCAGTCCAGAAGCACACACCGGGAGACCAAGGAAGGTGAGCAGTAAAACGGGGCGTCCTTTACACATTCCTCCCGTCACACGTTGTTCCTGGAGCTCTATTTGGAACAATGGGGGGACTTTTTTTTTTTTTTTCCAGAGAAGGAATTGGACCGTTTGAAAAATGCAGTGATGACGTATGAATTCCTGTCATTTCTCGGAGATGAGGTCGAGCTTCGTTTCAACAGGCAGACTCACTCCATCAGTACGGCGCCCTGTACCGACGTATTCCGTCTGTGTTGCAGCTCTGTGTCACGTGTACGTCACCATGGACTCGTACCTGAGTATAAAGGCCCATGCAGGCGTCATGGCCCAGGAGCTGCTGCAGGCAGTGGCAGAGAGGATGGACGTCCCCCAGGGGGAGCTAGTGCTCGTAGCTGTGACTTACACCGGAGGTACGGACACGCCGCTCTACACGGACACAACACCGCACCCTGTGTGCAACTGGGCCGCGATGCATTTTTAATGGTGTCGATGTGAAGCGCGTGTTTCATTTGTGGTACGTTTCATTATTTAGGCTCATTACGAATGATGACAATGTGTCGCGCGGTCCGTTGTGAATCAGAGCGAGTGTCGTAAGTGATTCTGTTTGAATCTGCGGCCAGAGGAAGTCATTACACAGCTCATTTCTCCCAGAGTTTCACACTCATTCCCCGCTCCCCATATCGAGCTGTATACTGAGCCCGGACATGTATGTATGAGATTTCAATCAGCAGAGCTGACCCACATACGCCCCGAAGGGAATAAGGTTTGAAGGGGGAAG